>JAJEJO010000929.1:527375-556430 GCA_020662805.1 Glaucomys volans | reverse complement strand
CTGGCTTTGAACTCGAGATCCTCCTGCCTCAGCCTCCCAAGTGCTGGGATTACAGGCGCCACCACACTCAGCTCCAACAGGTCGTTTAAAAATTAATTAATAAATTTTTTTTTTTTTTTAAATGTGATGCTAAGGATTGAAGCCAGTGCCTCACATGTTCTAGTCAAGTGCTCTATTCCTGAGCTACAATTCCGGCCCCTGCCTGATAGTTCTTATACCTAATCATTGAAAGGAGAATCTATCAGGACTGTGCCTGGGTTCATTCCCCAGCACTACAAAAAGAAAAAACAAATCAGAGAAAAGATAATCTAAGTATGGGTATAGTCTTGATATTAGATTTAGTTACACTTGCATCAGCAGTTCTTCCCCAGATAAATCATTACTAACAGTGTTTCCTTTGAAGGGAAGGCTGTTATATAGTTCATTCTATAGTTACATAGTTCATTCTTCCTTTCCTTTCCTTCCTTCCTTCCTTCCTTTCTTTTCTTTTCTTTTCTTTTCTTTCTTCCTCCCTCCCCCCCTCTCTTTCTCTCTCTCTTCCTTCCTTCCCTCCCTCCCTCCCTCCCTCCCTCCCTTCCTCCCTCCCTTCCTTCCTTCCTTCCTTCCTTCCTTCTTTTGTATTAAGCTGTTCAAGTTCTTTGTGTATGCTGGAAATTAATACCTTATCTGCAGAATGACTGTCAAAGATTTCCTCCCATTCTGTAGACTCGAGAGAGGAGTTTTATATGTTAGACTGCAGGAGCAGTGACATTTGAACCCAGGGCCTCATGTATGATAGGCAAGTGCTTAACCACTGAGCTATATCCCCCATCACTTTTCAAAACTTTTATTTTGTGATAGGATCTTGCTTAATTACCCAGCTTGGCTTTGAACTTGATATCTTCTGAATCCCAGGTATCTGGATTACAGGTATAGGCTACTGTGCTAAGTTTGTTTTATATTTTATTTTTTAGTTTTTTAATTTTTTTTGGAACCAGGGATTGAACTCAGGGACACTCGGCCACTGAGCCACATCCCCAGCCCTATTTTGTATTTTATTTAGAGACAGGGTCTCACTGAGTTGCTTAGGGCCTCGCTAAGTTGCTGAGGCTGGCTTTGAACTCGTGATCCTCCTGACTCAGCCTCCCAAATCTCTTGGATTACAGGCGTGCGCCACCACGCCCGGCTTGTTTTATATTTTAGAACTAACATATATTTTGTATTCTGTGGTTCTAGGGTTTGAATTCAGAGCCTCAATCATACTAGGCAAGTGTTCCACCACTGAGCTACATTCTCAACTAGAACCAAATTGTTGCTTTTATTTTTTTTTTTATCAAGTGTGCTTGTTTCTGTTCTTTTCATTTTCTGTCTTGTATTTTGAGTGATTGTGTCTGGTGACTGTGGTAGGTGCTAGGGCTATATTCATAAAATGGAACTTACGATTTAACAGTGGGAATACACTTAACTGCATACATAACTTATTGCTAATATTTTGGAGTTCAGTGTGTTGTTGTGGAAAGTTCATACTGTACATGGGTGGAGGTTGGTTAAGAGTGAATATTGGGAATGCACATCATGCACAACCATAGAAATGAAAACTTGTACCCCATATGTGGGCAGTGAATCAAATGAAGTCTATAAAAATAAAAAAGAGTGAATATTGGAGACTGAGGAGGTAGTTCAGCGGTAGAGCACTTGGGTAGCATGCTCAAGGCCCTGGTTCCATCCCTTGTATCTTAGTAGATCAATACACATCAATCTGCTACAAAGGAAGGTATAGGTAATTCATAATATGATACCTAACCTGATATGGAGATTTAGAGATGCCATCTCTGATGAAATGTCTTGAAGCAAGGACCTGAGGGAAGAATAGAAGTTAGCCAGTTCATACTGTACATTGGTGGCGGTTGGTTAAGAGTGAATATTGGAGGCTGGGGATGTAGCTCAGAAGTAGAATGTCTTGCTTGGCATGCTTGAGGCCCTGGGTTCCATTGCCAGTACCTCAAAAAAAAAAAAAAAAATTGGGAAACTGTATAGGAGGTCATTGAAGGTGGTCCTGATGAGAGATGATAGGTTTGCTTGCAGAAGGGTAATTGTGGAGATGAAGAGAGAGTCAGGTCTCTCCAACATTTAGAAGGAGGAAAGGTGAATTGTGGTGATTAAATGTAAGGTTAGAAAGTAGGGTGAGGCCAAGCATGGTGCCACACACCTATAATCCCAGCTACTTAGGAGGTAAAAGCTGAAATTCAAGGCCAACTTCAGCAATTAATCTAGATCCTACCTCAGAATTAAAAAAAAGAAAAAGGGCTGGGGATGTAGCTCAGTGGTAGGGTACCCCAGGGTTCAGCCCTCCCTACCTTAAAAAAAGAAAGGTTATTAGATAGGTGATAAGAAAAGCGGTGCCAAAGAGTTAGGAGGATAATTAGGATAGTGAAATACTGGAAGACAAGAAATGTAGACTCTGATGACTTAACATTTTGTGTTTTTATTTACTATTTCTTACACTTATTTTTTTTCCGTTGGTAATTTATTTATATACTATATTGTATGCTGTGAAACTTCTTTTGGAAATAAGATGAGATATAAATAATAGTTAAGTGTGAGCTCTAGGAATATATTCGTCACAGTAAAGCAATGTTTTTAAACTTACGCTGTTATTTCTTTTTTAGTCTGTCCTTGACAATAGTAAAAAGAAATGGTGGGAGTGGAAGAGAGTGATCTACAACAACTTTTTTTTTTTTTTTTTGTATTGGGCATTGGATCTAGAGTGCTTTACCACTGATCCATATTGCTCTTGTTTTTATTTTTTATTTTGAGACAGGGTCTTGCCAAGTTGCGGAGGCTGGCTTCCAATTTGTGATCCTCCTGCCTCAGCCTCCTGGGATTACAGGCATATGCCACTGTGCTTGATCCACAGTAACTTTTGAGTAACACATTGTATGAGTGATAAGAGTAATTAGAATAACGTAGTTCTAGAAAGGAAGTCATTACATATATAAGATCATGCCTTGCCACTTTAAGTCAACATTCTGAATTCTTGTGTTTGGCTGTTTTTGTGGGGTGGTTGTGTGCTGGAGATGACAACTGATTTTGTCTCTTTATTGTGGGAGAAACCAGACCTACTTGACTACAGTAGTATTAACTGATCTTAGAAAGTAAATAGATATAGATAAATGCCCAAAACCTTGCCCCAGTTCTATGTTGAGAGGATCTTTGTTTGTTGTTTTTTTAAAAAATACTTTTGTAGCCTGGCATGGTGGCGCATGCCTGTAATCCCAGCACTTGGGAGGCTGAGACAGGAGGATCGCAAGTTCAAAGCCAGCCTCAGCAACTTAGCGAGGCCCTAAGCAACTCAGTGAGACCCTGTCTCTAAATAAAATACAAAATAGGGCTGGGGATGTGGCTCAGTGGTGGAGTGCCCCTGGGTTCAATCCCCAGTACCCCCCCACCCCCCAATTTTTTTTTTTTTTTTGTTGTAGGTGGACCCAATACCTTTGTTTTACTTTTATGTGGTGCTAAGGATCAAACCCAGGGCCTCACCCATGCTAGGCAAGCACTCTACCACTAAGCCACAACCCTAGTCCTGTTTTATTGTTTTTAAGAGGGGTCTTACTATGTTGCTGAGGCTGGTCTCAGGCTCCTGACTCAGCTGATCTTTTTTCCTAGTGTCCTGTAGCTGAGAATGTAGGTACACACCATAGTATCTGGCTGTAAAATCTTAAAAATTGCAGTAGAATGTTTAAAAATAATACTATACTTTAAAAGAAGTTCTTAAACAAAGTATGTTGGCCCATACCTGTAATCTCAGTGTCTTGGGAGGATCACTGAGGCAAGAGGATGACAAATTTGAGTCCAGCATTAGCAGCGTAGGCTCTAAATAACTTACTAAGACCCTTTATCAAAATTAAAACAAAACAAAACAAAACAAAAGTTGGCGGGTCTGTAGCTTACTGTAGGGTGTCCCTGGGTTCAATCCTTAGTATCTAAAAAAAGGGGGAAGTTGTTAATCTGTTAATCTGGTGCTCTGAGGAAAATCACATGTCATCAGAATTATTTTGTTAGGAATATTCTGGAATATTCTTGGCAACTATTACAAAAACTGTTCTTCCCATGTTTTCTATAGTTTTGAAGTTGTAGGGAAGATGTACTTTTGGTAATCTGAAGTAATCTCTTCATTTCCTTTTCCTTTTTTTAAATAGAGATGTGAACTATGTCCTCATAAGGATGGAGCTTTAAAAAGAACGGATAATGGGGGTAAGTACAGAGATTTTTGGAAAAACAATTTTTTTTTTAATTGAAAACTGGAGTCGGTAATTAAAATACCTGGTAGTTCATATTATTTCATCAGTGTTTACTACTCAGTTATTTTTCACAGTAGTGGATGTAATTCATTAATTTTTTGTAGTGAAACAGTTTTTTTTGTTGTGGATAAACTTAAGCTTTGACTATTTCATACAGAATAAACAACATACTTTAGCCAAAATCTTGATTTTTTTTTAAAACAGAAATTATATTTGAAACTTTTCAACAATAAATTTTTTATTTCTCTTTACACAGATGACGTTTGTAGTGAATGTTAATTTTAACTTTCTAAAGATTTTTGTTGCTTGAATATAAAGAAATTCTTACTTCCGTCTCTTAAATTCTGGTGTTTTATCTTCCAAGCATCCTTGTGTATTACAGGTTGAGCATTCCTAATCTGAAATTTCTTAATCCAGATGCTTCAAAGTCCAACTTTTGAGTATCAAATTTGGATTTTGGAGCATTTCAGATTTTGGATTTTCAAATAGCAATTGGTAAAGTCTCTGCAAATATTTCAAAATTGAAAACGTCAAATCCAAAATGCTTTTCTCAGCCAAGCATGTTAGATGAGAGACACTGAACCTATACTCATTTTTTAATTTTCACTTGTAGTTATCAGAGGAATCTATTTCTTTACATCTCAGTTCCATTTTAAAATATGTACACATGAAAATATTAAGCCATGACATACTGTGAAAGTTAAGTAACTGATAAGGAAACTCATGCTATGATAGTTTTCTGCTTCTTTTGAGGTGATTTTTTTTCTTCCCTTATTCTGTCAAGAATTATACTGATTTATTTTTGAAAGTTAATCTGTTTTCTCGGAATAAACTATTATTGTGGGATTCAGTTTAATGGTTTGTTTAGGATTTTGATATCTGCTTGTTTATGTATTTCTCATTTTGTGCTACTGGAGATTGGTCCCAGGAGTGCTTTACTTTTGAGCTTTATTTTGAGGCCTTTTCATTTTATTTTGGGACAGGGTTTTTGCTGAGCTACTGAGGCTGACTTCAGACTTTTTCATTGCTCCTGCGTTAACCTCCCAAGTAGCTGGGATTACAGGCATGTGCCACTGAGCCTGGTTGGCATCTATTTATGAAATAAAAGAAATTAAGCTGTGGGTTTCATCCTTTTTATAGTCATATTAGATTTTGACATTAATATCATGCTGCTTTTACAAGTAGGGAGGGTATTCGTTTGTTTTTCTTTAAGCATTTGGGTAAGATTGATATATTATCCTTATGTGTTTGGTAGAATTCACCGGTAAATCTGGGTCTAGAGTTTTCTGAAGGTTATAATTGTGGATAACTTTCTTTTAACTGGTTAAAGAATTCTTTAAAATTTCTATTTTTTATTGAGATTGGTTTTAGTGAGTTGTTTTTTGGCAGTTCATCATTTATTTTTATTTCTTATTTTGTGGTACTGGGGATTGAACCCAGGGGTACTCTACCCCGAACTACATTCCCAGCCCTTTAAAATTTTTTTTGTTTTTGTACCAGGCATTGAACCCAGGGGCACTTAACCACTGAGCCTCATCCCTAGCCCTTTTTTTTTTTTTTTGATACAGGGTCTTGCCAAGTTGTTTAGTGTCTCACTCAACTGCCAAGGCTGGCTTCTAACATGTGATGTTCTTGCCTCAGTTTCTTGAGTAGCTGGGATTACAGGTGTGTGCCACCCTACCTGGTTATAATCATTTTTCCTTTTTTCTTTTTCTTCATTAATTTTTTAAAAATTTGTTTGGTACTAGGTTTTGATCCCAGGAATGCTTTGCTCCTGAGCTGCATTGACTGCTCTTTTTATTTTACATTTTGAGATAGGGCTTTACTAAGTTGCTGAGTCTGTCCTTGAATTTGTGATCCTTCTGCCTCAGCTTCCTGGGTCACTGGGATTACAGGAATGCAACACCCACCTGCACACATGTTTTCTATAAATGACATCTTAATGTGCATAGGAAAAAACAAACAAAAACATCAACTCAGTAGTTTTTCTTCACATCCTCATTCTGTTGGCATATTTTTTTTTTTTTTCCTTTTTAAAGTACTGGGGATCCCCATGTCTTGTGGAGGGGGTTCCTTGTGCCTTGTGTTACTGCCAAATCTCTAGTTGTTGGTTTTATTTGTTTTCAAAATTTTTTATCTAGCCTCCCTTTTTTAGTCTTTCACAACTACTTTGTTAAAAACGAAGGTAAAGGGGATGGGGCTGTGGCTCAGTGGTAGAGTACTCAGCATGTGTGAGGCCCTGGGTTCGATTCTCAGCACCACGTATAAATAAATTCAATAAAGTCCCATCAACAACTAAGTAGCTGGGATTACAGGTGTGTGCCACCCATGCATGATCCATATTTAAAAAAAAAAAGTAAAAAAACCCCAAAAAACGAAGGTAAAGGCATACACATTAGCCTAGGCTTACACAAGGTTTCGGAGCATTAATATTACTCCGTCGTACCTTTACATCTTGAATTTCTGGAATGTTTTCAGGGCAGTATTATCCATGGAAAGCTGGGGGTGTAGCTCAGTGGTAGAGCATTGCCTAAGCTTGAACAGGGTCCCAGTCCTTAGGACCAAAAAAAAAAAAAAAAAAAAAAATGTATGGGACTGTCATCATTTATGGTAACAAGTCTTTCTTTTGGAGTATCTCCTGAATGACCTGCCTGAGGCTGCTTTATAGTTTCATTGTTTTTTTTTTTTTTTTTTTTTTTAAATTTTTGTTTTTGTAGTGCTTTAGGGATCAAACCCAGGGCTTTGTACATGGTAGGCGAGTGCTCTGTTATTGAACCACATCCCCAACCAACTTTTTTCTTTTATAAGTAGGAGTATAGCATGGTGAATGCACAGTTGTTTATTATCATTATCAATTATTAATATGCAGTATGTATTTGTGCTATACTTTTATACAATTGGCAGCATAGTTAATTTCCTTAGACTAGCATTGCCACAGATGTGACTGTTACATTGTCCTAGAACATTATGATCCCTGTAACTTCATTAGATACAATATGAATTTTTCGCCTGGATTATAATGTTGTGGGACCGTGTTCATACATGTGGTTTGTGGTTGCCAAAAATGTTATATTGTGTGTGACTATTATAGGGTTAACAATACCTTTTTTTGGGGACTGGGGATTAAACTCAGGGGCACCTAACCACTGAGCTACACCCCAGCCCTTTTTAATTTTTTTTTTTTTTTTTTTTAATTTTGAGACAGGGTTTTGGTAAGTTGCTTTAGGGCCTCTCAAGTTGCTAATGCTGGCCTCCAACTTGCAATTCTCTTGCCTCAGCCTCCCAAGTTGCAGGTCATACACCACTATACCCAGCTTAAAAATATATTTAATACCTTTAAACTACTGGACATTCTAGCCTACTCTCATGTCAGTGTGACTGACTAGGAGCTGTGGCTCCTGTGAGAGTATGGTGTCATAGGTTGTTAGCCTGGAAGGAGCTCAAAATTCAAATTACTACAGAAAACATATTGCTTTTACACCTTTGTAAAGCTGAATAATTGAAGTTGCACATTTATAAGTTGGGGACTGTGTTCTGATTGAGTATCCGTTGTATGTGATAAGTAGCTTCTCAAGATAGTTTTTCCTCTTGTCTGTGTGTGTGTGTTATGGGGGATTGAACCTAAGCCACATCCCTAATCCCTTTTGTTATTTTTAAAATTCTTGTGACAGTCTCCCTCAATTTCTGATTCTGATCTTTTCCTTGGAGGCTTTTGGTACTTACAATACAACTGTAATCTTTGGCTCCAGAATTCTGTGTGTTTTCTCTGCTTTTCAGTGAGTTTTGAGGGCCACTTTTGTGTCCTGAGTTTTGGGGGAGAAGAGTAACAGCGTGTTGCTCCAGCCTGTGGTGGGCTCCAGGCACTGTGCAGCAGGAGCAGACACAGTTCTTTTTTGCCGGGGCGAGTGGTACCAGGACCTTGAGCACACTAGGCTTGTACTCCCTCACTAAGCTACAATCCCTGGGCCTTTTTATTTTTTCCGAGATAGGTTCTTGGCTGACGTCAAATTTGTGATCCTCCTGCCTCAGCCTCTGCAATAGCTGGGATTACATGTTTGTACCACTTCCCCTGGTACAATTTTTTTTTTTTTTTGGTACCAGGGATTGAACTCAGGGGCACTTAACCTCTGAGCCATATCCCCAGCCCTGTTTTTGTATTATATTTATTTATTTAAATTTTTTTTTTTAGTTGTCAGTAGACCTTTATTTATTTATATGCAGTGTTGAGACTCGAACCCAGTGCCTCACACGTGCTAGGGAAGCGCTCTACCACTGAGCCACAGCCCTAGTCCTGTATTATATTTAGAGACAGGGTTTCACTGAGTTGCTTCGGGTCTCACTAAGTTGCTGAGTCTGGCTTTGAACTCACAATCCTGCCTCAGCATTCCCAGCTGTCGCTTGGGTTACCGGGGGGCGCCACCACCCCCGGCTAACATAATTCTTTATACATGAAAGTTGGGTCCTTCTGAAGTCAGTGACCAGGGTTCTACTCTGGCTACTCTCTTCCAGATATCCTTCCAACCTAAGGTCAAGGGGAAGTAAAGATGCCAAAGATTTCCTGTTATTTTTAAGTTGTCCTTTTTCTTAAATTCTGTGTTTTCCTTGCTTGCTGAAAACCTTTTACTGTTTTTCAGAGTTATGGTAAAATAGGTTTTGAGAATCTTTTTTTTTCTGGGTGGGGGGAAGGAGGGGACTACTGTGGATTGAACTCAGAGGCATCCAGCAACTGGGCCACATTCCCAGCCCTATTTTGTACTTTATTTAGAGACAGGGTCTTACTGAGTTGCTTAGCACCTCGTTTTTGCTGAGACTGGCTTTGAACTCAAGATCCTCGTGCCTCAGCCTCCCGAGCCGCTAGGATTATAGGCATGTGCCACTGCACCCAGCATGGTGTTGAGAATTCTTGCTTGATTTTACTTTTGAGTTGTGTGCTCCATTATACTGTTGTAAATCTGGATATCACGTGTTACTGTAAATCTTTTAAAACTTTGTTCTGAGCTACAGTTAAGATCTGTGAAAAGGGTGTTATTTTTGGGATCTGCTGCTGTGATTTTTTAGGTGGGTCTGCGGCAGTGTTTGATCTGGGGGTGGTTATACCCTTCTGTTGAGACAAGACCTTCCTGAATATTCTACCCAATGCTCTATGAATTAGAAGTTTTTCCAGTCTGGCTGTGGGAATACAAACTGTTTCTGGCTGTTTGGGTCTATTGGCCATTGTTCTGTCTAATCCTTTTGAAATGGCCTTTTTCCAGCCTCAGATAATTTCTTTATACATGTGCATGTACTGATCAGTACTCTGATGAATATTTAAATGGTCCCTATGCATGTCTCTCGGGGTCTATTTCTGAGGAGCTCTCATTTTCAGTTGTCTGTCGTGCTAGTTGTAGCTGCCTTGGTTTCACCAGTCTTAGTTTCATCTATCTAGACTCTGGGAGTTCCCTGTGCCATGAACAGAGAAAGCTCTGAAGACAGTAAGCTGGGGCAAATTTAGAGCTTATCTCATTTATTTATTGTCTGTCTGTCTTTTTTTTTTTTTTGGAACCGGGGACCGAACTCAGGGGCACTCAGCCACTGAGCCACATCCCCAGCTCTATTTTGTATTTTATTTAGAGACAGGGTCTCACTGAGTTGCTTAGGGCCTCACTAAGTTGCTGAGGCTGGCTTTGAACTCGAGATCCTTCTGCCTCGGCCTCCCAAGTGCTGGGATTACAGGTGTGCGCCACCACACCCGGCCTATTTATTGTCTTTCAATCTTGGTCTCCATTACCTGAGAGTCAGTATCATCCATATCATTGTCTCAGGTGTTTTGTCCATTCTATTTTTTGAATTGGGAATGTGTGAATTGTTTTATGCAGAAGTCTAAATTTGGTCTTTGATATTCCATCTTAGAGCTGTTAACTATGATTTTTCCTCTTATAGTTTCATTTATTTTTTTCTTTTTGTTTTTTCTTTGGTCCTGTTTTTATTTTTATCTTTATTTTGTTTATTTAGTTTTTTTTTTATGTGTTCTGAGGATCAAACCCAGTGCCTCACGCATGCTAGGCAAACTCTCTACCACTGAACCCCAACCCCAACCCTAGTACTCTTTTGAATTAATTTAACAATACAACTAATTATTGTTGCATTTGAATTTAATTAATTGCATTAAATTGCCCTTTTGACCATCTCTCTCTTTATTCTGGGTCATATTTCCTCCCCTTTCCCTACCAGGACTGAACCCAGACCTCATGCATGTGAGGCAAGTGCTGTATTATGAACTACACACCCTCTTTTTCTATATACATTTATTTATTTATTTATTTATTTATTTTTCCCTTTAATATGCACATTTAAAAAAATTGTTCTTTTTAGATATATATGCCAGTGGAATATATTACACATACACACGGTATAATTTATTCTAATCAGGATCCCATTCTTGTGGTGGACATGATGTGTAGTTACTTTGGTCTTGTATTCATGTATGAACATAGGAAAGTTAAGTTCAATTCCTTCTACTACCTTTTCTATTCCCATTCTTCCTCCCTTTTCTTCATTCTTCTAATCCAATGAACTTCTGTCCTCTCCCCTTATTATGTATTAGCATCCACATATCAGAGAGAACATTCAGCCTTTGATTTTGAGAGATTGGCTTATTTCATTTAGCATGATAGTCTCCAGTTCCATCTATTTACTGGCAAATGCCATAACTTTATTCTTCTTTATGGCTAAGTAATATTTCATTATTCCATTAAAACATGCATATATACCACATTTTCTTTATCCATTCATCTGTTGAACGACACCTAGGTTGGTTCCATAGGTTGGCTATTGTGAATTGAGCTGCATATACATTTATTTATATATTTCAGTTTTTATATTTTATTACAATTTATGTATTATGTTTTTTTATACCAATAACTTTAGTTACTGTGTGCATGCATCATACAAAGTACAGAATAAAACTATGGATATCAATTACCATGTTCCTCCCCCGATCTTTTCTGTAGTGTTTTTTTTGAAATAGGACCTTGTTAAGTTGCTGAGGCTGGCTTTCAACTTGCGATACTCCTGCCTTGCCCTCTCTTGTTGCTGGAATTATAGATGGGAACCTTTTTTTTTTTTTTTTTTTTAAGGATACTGGGGATTGAACTCAGGGGCATTCAACCATTGAACCAATCCCCAGCCCTATTTTGTATTTTATTTAGAGACAGGGTCTTACTGAGTTGCTTAGTGCCTTGCTTTTGCTGAGAATCAAGATCCTCCTGCCTCAGCCTCCCTAGCTTCTGGGATTACAGGTGAGTGCCACTGTACCCAGAGAAAGTGTTAAATCCGCAAACACCACCGGGCGCGGTGGCGCACGCCTGTAATTCCAGCACTTGGGAGGCTGAGGTAGGAGGATCGCAAGTTCAAAGCCAGCCTCAGCAACTTAGCGAGGCCCTTAGCAACTCAGTGAGACCCTGGGGATGTGGCTCAGTGGTCGAGTGCCACTGGGTTCAATCCCTAGTACCAAAAAAAAAAACAAAACCCAAAAAACCCCCACAAACATCAAATACCCTACCAAACACTGTTTTACTTTTCATTTATGTATATATATGTGTGTATGTATTTTGTGGTATTGGGCATTATATACCCAGGGATGCTCTACCACCAAGCTACATACTTCCCACCCTTTTTTAAAATGATTTTTTTAAAAAAAAATTTTGAGTTTCCTTAAATTACTCAGTCCGGCCTGGAACTTGCAATCTTCCTGCTTCAGCTTCCCAGGTTCCTAGAATTGCAGGCGTATGCCACTACACACAGCTGTGATGTACTTTTTAGTTAAGCAGTCATGTGTATTTTAAATGAAATTAGTAAATGACATTATTATTGTTTTATATGGTCAATATCCATTCAAAGTACCTACACTCTTTAATTTTTTCTTTAACTCTTCCTTTGACAATATTTTTCCTCTTATCTGAGGAAAATTGGTGTTCTCTTCAGTGTTTTCTGGCTTTGTTTATCCAGTTGTTAATTTGATGATAAATTACCTTTTGATTTTTTAAAAGATTTTTTTCTCTTTTATTTTTCTGTAGTTTTACTTTAATGTGGATTTATTTTAATTTACTCTGTGATATATTGTGGTTCTTCATAGTCTTGTATTCTGGAAAGTTTTCGTGTGTTCTTTGCTTTTGTGCTCTTCATATTTTTCTGATTATAAGTATGTTAGGCTTGCTTATTGCATTTTTCATGTCTTTTGTCCCCTTTCTTTTGTATTTTTCATATTTGTGTCTCGTGTTAACATCCTAGATATTTTTATTTGACCTATATTGTTGCCCACTAATTCTCTTTTTATCCATATTCAAACCATTGCTAATCTCTCACCTATTGATTTTTGAATTTCTGTTTTTACTTCTGAAATTTTTATTTATTATAGTTTTCTTTCACTGCAGTCATTTTTAATTTTGTCTTGTATATAATTTGATTATAATAAAGATGCTTAATTTAAAATCCTAATTTTGGTTTTCTTGTTTCTGCTGGTTTTCATTCATATTGCGTCATTTCTCATCTGTTTTGTACTTTTTGTTGTTCTGGAAGTTCCAATTAACACATTGTAGGAATTATTTGTAGCAAAGTTCATATTTTTTTCCTCCAGGGAAGATATATAATTACTTCTTTGTTCAGGCTAGGGATACTTGTTCAGGGTTACTTAGTTATATGTTAGAGTTCCACATGATAAAAGCCCAGGTGCAGTCTCTTTGAGAACCCATGTACTTTTAGTTTACTCCTTCTCCTGGCATGTGTCACAATTGAAAGTGGGGAGAGGTTTACTTCTTCCTTTTCTGTGTTGGTTGTGCCCACCTTTCTGGAATTTCATTCTTTTCTTAAGATACACTTAACTATCACATCAGTTCTTAAAATATTCAGTAACATTTTAAAAATTAAATGTTTAAATTTAAAATATCTCCAATGAAAATTTAAGATGAAGGTTAATATTCAAATTGTTGACATTAATATAAAAATAAAAATTTAATATTAAACGTAAAGGTTAAGATTAAAATATTAATTTGTGGCGGAGGCGGGTGGATGCTGTGCTGGGAATGAATGGCTGTGCCACTGAGCTACATCCCTGTCTAGCAAAGTATGAAAACTTTAAAAATATCAATCTATTTAAAACTATTTTTAAGGTGTTTTTCAGAAGTTGTGTTGATCTGAATTAGTCCGCCCTTATAAGAATCAATGCTAAGGGCTGGGGATATAGCTCAGTTGGTAGAGTGCCCTGGGTTCAATCCCTAGCACTGCAAAAAAAAAAAAAAAAAGAAAAAAAGAATCAATGCTAGCATCTGAATTTACAAATGTTTTCCTTTATTTGTGTTACTATGCATGATAACTGCAGAAATGATTAAGAATACTTGGTCAGTGGTGGTTTGACTATTCTCATGCAGAACTAAACAATAAGAATTTGTTAATGTTGTGCATTTCCTTAAATAGGAATTTTTAAGGAATTTTTAAACACAGGTAGTGATTTTATTTTTGATAAAACTTTCAAACAAACAAACTTTTGTATATTTATTTTTAGGTTGGGCTCATGTGGTTTGTGCCCTGTATATTCCAGAGGTACAATTTGCCAATGTTTCTACAATGGAACCAATCGTTTTACAGTCTGTTCCCCATGATCGATACAATAAGGTACAGTGGATATTATTTTATTACTCTATGATTATAATTTTTTTGTTGTAAAACTAAATGAAAACAATTTTTAATTTTTAAACTTAGACCTTCAAATTCCATAGAGATTTAGTAAAAGATAAAATTACTGTCCTAAACTAGTTATAAAAGTGTTACCAAGACTACAGGAGTATAATATAGACAAATAAGACATGTTACCTTTTAGTCTAACATAGGTATTTGTTATTTTAGTGTTTATAGGACATTTTAATCCTTACAGATTTATCCTTTAAAAATTACTGGCATTTTATATAGCCGGGCTCGGTGGCGCACGTCTGTAATCCCAGTGACTGGGAGGCTGAGGCAGGAGGATTGCAAGTTCAAAGCCAGCCTCAGCAATTTAGTGAGGCCCTAAGCAACTCAGTGAGACCCTGTCTCTAAATAAAATACGAAATAGGGCTGGGGATGTGGCTCAGTGGTCAAGTGCTCCTGAGTTCAATCCCTGGTTCCAAAAAAAAAAAAAAAAAAATTACTGGCATTTTGAGCGGATTTTCCAAGCATCAAGGTTTTATTACATTTGAATTAGTATTAAAAATATCTTATTATGTAATTAATACTTATTTAACAAAATTGAAAGTTCAGATAAATAGATAAAAGACAAAAATATTTCAAAATCTTCCCATTCATATTCTTTTAGATTTTTTCTGTGTATCTTTGCATATATTAAATATAAAACATTTAGATCATATTGCTTATATTATTTTGTTTATTTTCGAAACTTACTAATCCTGAACATCTTTTTGTGTCAATAAATAATATTTTTGCTATATTTTTAGTGGATAATCTATAATGCAGAGAACAATAAGATTCAATAAATGCTAAGTAGCCTTCATTATTGAAGGGCATAGTTTGGTTTTGGTATGTAGTTTATACAGTTTGAATCCATGTGAAAAGGTATGAATAATTTGTCCTCTAAAATGTAACTGGAAACTTAATAGTTTCCTATAAAATTGCTCATAATCTCATATCATGTTAAGACATTGTATATAACCTTTAAAAATGCTGTTCCTGCCGGGCACAGTGGCGCATGCTTGTAATCCCAGCACTTGAGAGGCTGAGGCAGGAGGATTGAGAGTTCAAAGCCAGCCTCAGCAACTTTGTGAAAGCAACTCAGTGAGACCCTGTCTCTAAGTAAAATACAAAATAGGGCTGGGGATGTGGCTCAGTGGTGGAATCCCCCGGGAATCACCCCCCAGTACCAAAAAAAAAAAAAAAAAAAGAAAAAAAAAAAGCTATTCCTTTAGTGAATAATGGTAGTAAAGATTTTAAATTCTTTTTAGAGGTTTTTCATGGTTAATTATCTTACATGTTTATTTGTTCATTTTAATATTGTAACTTTATTCCCTCAAAGTGTTTCATGTTAGAAATAACATTCTTTTGTCTTATGTCTGCTGTATACATCTTTTTGTCCAAAATTTAACAGTAGCTTTAAATTTTTTTTTTTTAAATACAATATCAAGGGTCAATTCTAGGGCCTCAAGCATGCTAGACAAGCATTCACTCACTGAACTATGCAACCCCCCTGCTGCCCTAACATTTTTTTCCTCCCATTTTTAATTTTATTAGTGCATTATGGTGGTACATAAATGGTGGGAGATAGTATTTTTTTTTAAAGTGCATTATGTCTGTGGTTTTCATAGTTGCTAGTCTAGCAGGTTAAGTTTTCCTAGTACATAAATTTAAAACATTAGTTTATTCAACCATTCTGTTTGTCTTTAATGAAAGATTTCCCCACACTAGTATATAAAATTTTTGTTTACTATTTTCTAAGACCATTTAAAAAATACTTGTTTTTCCTTTGAATTTTGAAATACTTTCAGGCTTATATGCAAGTTACAGGAATAGTGTAAACTGTTCCCCCTTAAGTCACTTGAGAGTAATTCACCAATATAATATCCTTTCACCCCCAAATACTGTAGTATGTATTTCTTATAAAGAAGGGCATTCATTCTCAGGGCTGGGAATGTGGTAGAGCCTCCTGCCTAGGAGGTGCCAGGCTCTGGTTCAATTCTGCCAGTACCATAAGAACAACAAAAAAAGCATTTTTTTTTTTAAGTTGTCAACAGATCTTTTATTTAATTTATTTATATGTGGTGCTGAGAATTGAACCCAGGGCCTCTCACATGCCAGGCAGGCACTTTACCACTGAACCACAACCTCAGCCCAAGAGCGTTCTTCTACATAATTGCAATATAACCATCAAAATCAGGAAATTAATAATTGATTCATTATTGATTCATTATTACTGTTTGATATTGACCTCATTCACATTTCCTTGGTTTCCCCAGAAATATCCTTTATAGCAAAAACATTGCAATTTACATTTCATTTCTTTGGTGTCCTTTACTCTCAAATAGAAACTCTTATCTTTCCATGACTTTTGTAACTTTGATACTTTTTTTTTTTAATTTTTATTAGTTGTTGATGAAACTTTATTTACTTATTTGTATGTGGTGCTGAGAAACGAACTCAGTGCCTCACACATGCTGGGCAAGCACTCTACCACTGAGCCACAACCCCAGCCCAACTTTGATACTTTTGAATGTTATAGTTCATAGTTATTTTGTAAAATGTCTCTGTTTGGATTTGTCTGTTTCCTCATGATTAAATACAGATTATATGGTTTTGACAGGTATATTATAGAAGTGATTCTGTGTTCCTGTTGCATCCTATCAGGTGATACATGATTTCAGTTTTTCCCATTACTGGTGCTGTTACTTTGATCACTTGGTTGAGGTGGTATCTGTCAGTTCTCTTCACTATCAGGTTGATCTTTTTCCCCTTTTTAATCATTAAGCATTTTGTGAGGAAGTACTTTGTATGTAAATATCTTGTTCCTGTGCCTTCTGCTCTTTTTTCACCAATTTTAGCATACCTTGATATTTCTTGGCTTAATTTATGCCAGTGATTGAGAAGAAGTGGTGGTTTCCTAATTCTGTAATTTTTGTTTACATTCATTAGTTAGCATTCCATTTTAAGGAAAAACTTTCTTCTCATTGATTGTAAGTATAGACATATGTGTTAATATTTTATTTTAATGGTTTATATTCCATTGCTGTCATTCATGTTGATGTTCATATTATCTCAGATTTGGCCAGTGGGACTTCTTTAAACTGACTTAGGTCCTTTGACATGTTCCTGTCATTCTGTGAGCATTCTCTTCTGTTACAGTATATTCCAGGCACAACTGTGTCATTCCTGTTCTAGTTCTGGAATTACTATTTCTCCAAGGAGCTTTTTTTTTTTTTCCTTGTAGGTGAGAATGTGTTTAGAAACCAAAGTGGGCCCTAGGTGTGGTTATTGTTCTTCAGATATTGCTAGTCTCAGGCCCTCTTATTTGGTATAATTAGGAAGTATATGCCTGTATATACATACAGAGATATAACTTTACTTATTCAACATCTATATTGTTTCTGTATTTATAGGTGTTGAAAAGCATGAGGTCAAGTCATAGTGATCATTCTGATGCAGTATACAGATATATATATACTCATCTGTTTGTATCTTTGTATCCATTTCCATATAATATGATCCATGAACTTATAGTGACTTGTCTAAATCTAATTCAACAGCACAGGGTTCATATTAATTTTTTTTCATATTAGACTCTTCTCAGAAACTTGATTCTCATTATCCTCAATAATTTATTTGATCAGACTCTCCTGTATTAATAAATATTCTCTTGCTGCTACTGCCTGATACAGGTGCCATTCTCATCCCATTTTCAGGTTCCATACCCCGTTCTGGTTTGTTGCTGCTTTCCTGCATGTGAGGCTTTTCCACTTTTATTTTTGGTACCAGGATTGAACACAGGGCCCCTCAACCACTGAGCCACATCCCCAACAACCTCCCCTCCCCCTTTTGTAAAAAATTTTTTGAGACAGGATCTCTCTGAGTTGCTAAGGTTGGTTTTAAACTTGTGCTCCTCCTGCCTCAGCTTGCCCATATGTGGCACTATGCCTGTCCCTTTTCACTCTTTGTGACTTAGTCAGCTTCCATCTACCACTGCCTTCCCTCCCTTCTGTTGTTGATCTCTTTACCTTGCTGAAACATCACACTTACCTCTACCCCTGCTTCTCCTGTGGGAGCAAACCCTATTCAGGCTGTGACACTTGTATTGGATTGCCCCTTTCTGTGCAGCATGAAGACTTACCTTTCTTGACTCTACCTCATGGCTTTAAGAATCAGACATTCAAGAAGGAATGGAAAGTGAGGGTAGAAGGAAGATTGAATTATTTATATGTAAATCTTTTAGTCTAGAATTAATTTTAGAATATGGTAAGAGATGTCTAACCTATTCTCTCCCACCTGGCTAGTCATCTTTTTTAACACTATTATTGAACAATCTTTTTTTATAGTGATTTGAAATACTATTTGAATTATTACTAAATTCTTGGGTGTATTGCTGTACTTTTATTTTTTGTTCTGTGGATGTGTCTACTCGTGTCTTTATTTTGGTATTTGGTAGAACAAACAGTCATGTATTTATTTTTCCAGATGAACATTAGGGCTAACAAAAATGCAATTTGAGTTATACTATAGTTACAGTGAAATACTTTTTTTAGGGATTTATATATATATATGTATATATATAAATAAATATATATGTATAAAAATATATAAATATATTTTTAGTCGTAGATGAACACAATGCCTTTTTTTGTTTGTGTGGTGCTGCAGGTTGAACCCAGTGCCTCACATGTGCTAGGCAAGCGTTCTACCACTGAGCCACAGCCATAGCCCTGATTAATATCTTTTTATAATATGAAATATCCCTTTAGAAACATGGATTTAGCATGGCATGTTGGCGCCCTCCTGTAATCTCAGCAACTGGAGAGGCTAAGGCAGAAGGATTCTAAGTTTAAGCACCTTAGCAAGACCCTAAGCAACTCAGACTGTCTCAAATAAAAAATTAAAAAAGGGCTGGAGACTTAGGTCAGTGGTAAAATACACCAGAGTTTTTAGTTCCTAGTACAGGGGAAAAATAATAAAAATTAAAAAGCTATAGAAATATTTATTTAATAATAAAAATTTCAGCTTAATAGTAGCTGCACCTAGTGGTGTACACTTGTGATCCCAGCTACTCAGGATGCTGAAGCAGGTGAATCTCAAATTCAAACTGAACCTGGGCAATTTTGCCAGACTCTGTCTTAAGATAAAATTAAAAGGTTTGGAAATGTAATTCAGTGATAGGATGCTTGCCTACCATGTATGAGGCCGTGAGTTTAGTAATCTCCAGTACTATACACACCAAAACAATTAGTTATATTCTGTTCACATATATTTAATATGCCTAATAGAGGGCACACAGTTCTGAAATGATAGGAATGGTTGAAAAATCAATTTTTGAGTTTTGGAAGACATCAATCCATTTTTGATGATAGTGAGGGATAATTTTGGTCTATTTATTTAGTTTTGTTGGGCATTGATTCCAGGACCTTACATAGGCTAGGCAAGGACTCAACCACTGAGTAATATGCTCAGCCCTGTTAAATTTTCTTTTTTTTTTCTTTTTTGTTTTTTTTTTTTTTGGAACCAGGGATTGAACTCAGGGACACTCGGCCACTGAGCCACATCCCCAGCCTGTATTTTATTTAGAGACAGGGTCTCATTGAGTTGCTTAGGGCCTCGCTAAGTTGCTGAGGCTGGCTTTGAACTCATGGTCCTCCTGACTCAGCCTCCCAAGTTGCTTGGATTACAGGCGTTTGCCACTGCGCCTGGCTTCTGTTAAATTTTCTGCGTGTCATTTATATGTAATATTCGTTTTTCATACCATTTTTAAATCAGGTTCTTTCTTTCTCTGTTTTTTTTTTTTTTTTTTTTTTTTTTTTTTTTTTTCTTTTTGGCCATACTGGGGATTGAACCCAAGGCCCTACGCATGCTAGGCAAGCACTTTACCACTGAGCTGTATATACTCTCAGCCCTTTTTATTTTATTTGAAACAGGTCTCACTAAGTTGGTTAGGCTGGCCTGCAGTTTTTGATCCTGCTATTAGGAGCCCAAATTGTTGGGATTATGGGTGTGTTTCTCTACATTGGCTTTGATTTTAATGATAAAATGGTTTAGTGTTCTCGGCACACTTATAATTTCTTATTTATTTGCAATAAACTAAAAGGGTGTTAATTCATGAGTTTTTTGGGGGGCACAACTCTTTGTAGACACGATTTAAGGTAATTTGATGTCATGAGAAACAGATCCAGAGAGATTTCTGTGTTGAACTACTTATTTTTTCATTGTATGACACTAGAACATTTAAATAAGAGCACAGATTATTGGTTTACTCTATTTCAGATGGGAATCAATTTGCACAAATTTGAGTAAATTGTGATATGTGTGAGTTTGATCTTAATACTTAGCAAAGTGTATCAAGTTGCCAGGGAGACATGCCAGATTTTTTTAAACTAGTGATTTTTAACTTAAAAAAAATTTTTTTTTTAATTTGGCAGTGGACCTTTATTTTATTCATTTATATGTGGTGCTGAGAATTGAACCCAGTGCCTTGCATGTGCTAGGCAAGTGCTCTGCCACTGAGCCATAAACCAAGTGCAATTTTTAACCTTTTTTGAATCTTCAAGAGTCTAGCAAAATATAAGGAAGCTTTCCCAAGAATAATATACATTCCAAACATATAAATAAATATTTCTGGAGAATTATAAAAATACCCTTGATACGGCCTCAAGCTCTTGTTTCCCAATAATAATGAGGATTTCCAAATTCTACCAGATAATACGTAAAAACACTTAATAAAAAATGTAGCATAAAACATATTTGTAGTATTTTAGTATATTGTAACTCTTTTTGATTTGTAAGATCTGTAATAAGAGAAAACTTATAATTATGCCAAATATACAGATATTATCCTTGGTTCTTTGCTTAATTTTGAATGAGTAAAAGTTCATCTAAGCTGGGCATGGTGGTGCACACCTATAATCCCAGTGGCTCAGGAGGCTGAGGCAGGAGGATGGCAAGTTCAAAGCCAGCCTTAGGAAAAGCAAGGTACTAAGCAATCCAGTGAGACACTATCTAAACAAAATACAGAATATGGCTGGCTGAGTGCCCTATTCAATCCCTGGTACTCCGCTCGCCACGCCCCCCCCGCCAAAGACCCCGCAAAACCTTCATCTAATGTTTGTGCCATAATTTGCTTAACCATTCTCTTATTACTGAATATGGAGTTTTCATCTAGCTATTTTTCGCATGTTAAATAAAAACATGACAGGGATCTTGTTTCACTAAAACAATTTTTTCCCTGTGTTTTGGCTAGAAATAGAATTATTGTGTCATAGTCTGTTTCTCAAGTACTCATAATATTGCCTCATTTCCCCCCAGATTTCATACAGCTGTTCATAATGTATGAAAATGTCATTCTTACCCATTTCCCAAATTGAATTATTTTAATACTTACTAATTCGATAATTGAAAAATAATCTACAATTTTTTTGTGTGTGTGTGTGTGTGTGTGTGTGTGTGTGTGTTTTAACTGGGGATGGAACCCAGGACCTCATGCATACTAGGCAGGTTCTCTATCACTGAGCTATGTCTGCAGTCCTCACTTATTTTAATTGTTTACTTGTGAGATTATCAGAGTAGCATTTGTTCTGTATGGTCTTTTTTTTTTGTTCATTTGTCTCTTAAACTTATTAGTAAACTTGATGCTAAGTTTTGCTCATCTCTACCAGAGGTACGTTTCTACTTTGCCTTTTAGTTTTAGTGACTTCAGGAGAATACCTGGTATTCATCTATACACACATATTTTATAGGTAGGTAAGTGTGGGTGTGTGGGGGGGGAGGGAAAGAAGGAGAGAATGTGTGTGTGTGAGAGTGTCAGACATACTGAGTGATTAAAAAGAAACTCAATTTTTAAAAAATGCAATTCTTAATTTGGCTATATAGGAATATATACTATGTGCCATATTATAGTGTTGTTGTTCTTATTTTTCTGCACTTGTACTGCAGATATGTGAGACAGATATGTGAAACATCAAATCTGTACATGTAGGCAAGGAGTAGGTATGTAGAACTAAGAAAATGATATATATCACATTTGCATTGATGATCACTGAAGTTCCAGGAAATCAACACAGGGTGTTAACTGCAATCCTTGTTCTGGCTCATTCTCCCCAGGTGGCTGAAGTCTAATGTCTTCTGCACACTGTGAGACACATAAAGCTTTCACCTTACAACTTCTTCAGTTTTCAGAGTCACAGGGAAGATGAAAGTGACTTTGTTCATTGTCAGTGGCTATCTTTTAAGGAGAAAACTGTAGTTACCATAATGGTTACATCTGCAGCACTAAAAACCTAAAAGCTGAGATGTTGAACATGTAAAAGATTGTCATAAGTTAATGTCTTTTGTGTCATAATATACACGCAACATGCACGCGGGTCTTTGATCTTTTTTGATGAAGAAAACAGTGAGGGTCACTCATTTGAATATGTTGACAGTTTTTCTCATAGCTTTTGGAACACCACTGACAATGCATTACAGCAGACTTGGTTTCGATCTTACATTCCATCCTGCTGCATGGAGGTGCCTTCTCAGTCATCTTTTATATCGTTGGATTAGGCATTCTGCTCTGTCAAATTTTTTTTCTTAGACAAATTAATACAGAGTATAAGTAAAAAATTATTAATTTGCTGGCAAGGAAAATAGCAAGGTGACAGTAGAATGTTCAGATTTAGGGAGGGTATAGAAATGAAGGGATTATGTGGTTGGGAGATACGTTGACTGATATAAGTGGTATTTTAAAAATAAGAAAATGTGAAGTTTTGTTTCATAGTCATATGAATATGTCTATTTGTCTGTGTCTGTTGGTGATTATGGTGGGTAATGGCATGACCTGAGATGCCAGACAGAGAATAAGGCACCTAAAAGCAAATATTAAGCATACATTTGCATCTAAAATTAGGATACTGAGGCTTCATTTCTCAACAGTGATGTCCATTATGTCCAAGTAATAGAAAACTATGAGGGTGCCAAATAGAAACTAGAAGCAGAGAATACCTATGACATGTTCAGGTTTTTTTAAATTTTTTTAAATTTTTTTGGTACTGGGGATTGAACCCAGGGGCATTCCACCACTGAGCCACATCCCCAGCCCTATTTTATATTTTATTTAGAGACAGGGTCTCACTGAGTTGCTTAGGGCCTCGCTAAGTTGCTGAGGCTGGCTTTGAACTCTCGATTCTCCTGTCTCAGCCTCCCCAGTGCTGGGATTACAAGCGTGCGCCACCATGCCCGGCTCACGTTCATGATTTGATCAGGCTGCTACTGCTGGTGATGTTTCTCCAGCTACAAAATTGTTGGATACACACAATTTATCAGTCTCTTCCTACCTCCATTATTATTCAGTTTTATTTTTCCTTGAAAGCGCAAAGCTTGAAAGCATGGTCTGGAACTGTAAACACCCACATTTCTAGAGAACAAACCATATGACATCTTCACAGGGATATGTCAAAAACTTCTTTCTTTTGGAGACTGGGTATTGAATCCAGGGGCACTTTACTACTGAGGTACAGTCTCCAGCCCTTTATGTTTTGAGACAGGGTCTCACTAAGTGGTTTTGAACTTGAGATTCTCCTGCCTCATTCTCTCCAGTAGCGGGGATTATAGGCATGCATCACTGTGCCCAACTGGCCATCTTCTTATTAGTAATACTGGTTTTAAGGTCCTCCTTATCCTTACTCTACTATGGCCTCCTTTTAACTTAAATTTTCAATGATCTTTGATCTTTTCTCCAAATAAGGCTGCTGTCCAAGCTACTTTATATACCTTTCTCAGGGATCACAATTCATAATAGTCTGTCTTCTGGCCCTCTCCTACCCCAGTTTCCTCTGCACCATCCAAAGTTCACTAATCCCCACCCCCCATTATATATCATCTTCCACTTACCAGAGAAAGTATTTGGCTTTTGGTTTTTTGGCCTTGGCTTATTTTACTTTGCATGATATTCTCCAGCTCCATCCATTTACCAGCAAATGCCATAATTTTATTCTTTTTTATGGCTGAGTAATATTCCATTGTGTATATATACCACAATTTCTTTATCCATTCATCAATTGAAGGGCATCTAGGTTGGTGCCACAATCTTGCTATTGTGAATTGAGCAGCTATGAACATTGATGTGGCTGCATCACTGTACTTTGCTGATTATAAATCCTTTGGGTATAAACTGAGGAGTAGGATGGCTGGGTCAAATGGTGGGTCCATTCCAAGTTTTCTGAGGAATCTCCATACTGCTTTCCAGAGTGGCTGCACCAATTTACAACTCCACCAGCAATGTATGAGTGTGTCTTTTTTCCTACATCCACTCCAACACTTCCTATTGCTTGTGTTCTTGATAATAGCCATTCTAAATTGGAGTTAGTGAAATCTTAGGGTGGTTTTAATTTGCATTTCTCTAATTACTAGAGATGATGAGCTCTTTTTCATATATTTATTGATCACCTGTAGATCTTCTATGAAGTGTCTGCCCAGTTCTTTAGATCATTTATTGATTGGGTTCTTTGCATTTTTGGTGTAAAGTTTTGTAAGTTCTTTATAAATTTTGGAGATCAGTGCTCTGTATGAAGTGTGCATGGAAAAGATTTTCTCCCACTCTGTAGGCTCTTTTTTCACATTATTGATTGTTTCCTTTGCTGAGAAAAAGCTTTCTGGTTTGAATCTGTCTCATTTATTGATTCTTGCTTTTATTTCTTGCACTCTGGGGGTCTTGTTAAGGATGTCTGGTCCTAAACCAACATGAAGATTCAGGCCTACTTTTTCTTCTATATGGTGAAGGGTCTCAGGTCTAATTCCTAGATCCTTGATCCATTTTGAGTTGAGTTTTGTACAGGGTGAGAGAAAGGGGTTTAATTTCATTTTACTGCGTATGGATTTCCAATTTTGCCAACACCATTTCTTGAAGAGGCTATCTTTTCTCCATTATATGTTTTTAAACCTTTTGTCCCATAACTGTACTTATGTAGGTTTGTCTCTGTGTCTTTTATTCTGAACCATTGGTCTACCTGTCTATTTTGGTGCCAATACCATGTCGTTTTTGTTACTATTGCTCTATAGTAGAGTTTAAGGACTGGTATTGTGATACCTCCTTCATCTTTCTTCCTACCCAGGATTGTTTTGGCTATTCTGGGTCTTTTATTCTTCCAGATAAATTTCATGAATGCGTTCTCTATTTCTATGAGGAATGTCATTGGGATTTTAATTGGAATTGCATTAAATCTGTATAGCATCTTTGGAAGTATGGCCATTTTGATAATATTAATTCTGCCTATCCAAGTACATATCCAAGTACATTTCCATCTTCTAAGGTCTTCCTCAATTTCTTTCTTTAATGTTCTGTAGTTTTCATTGTAGAGGTCTTTCACCTCTTTTGTTAGATTGATTCCCAAGTATTTTATTTTTTTTTGAGGCTGTTGTGAATGGAGTTGTTTTCCTCATTTCTCTGTCAGAAGCTTCATCGCTTATGTATTTAAATGCATTAGATCTATGTGTGTTTATTTTATATCCTGCTATTTTGCTGAATTCATTTATTAGGTCTAGAAGTTTTCTGGTGAAGTTTTTTGGATTCTCTAAATAAAGGATCATGTCATCAGCAAATAGTGACAGTTTGAGTTCTTCTTTTCCTATTCATATTCCTTTAATTTCTGTCTAATTGCTCTGGCTACTATTTCAAGCAAATGTTGAATAGAAGTGGTGACAGTGGACAGTGGGCATTCCTGTCTTGTTCCAGTTTTTTTTTTTTTTTTGGTACTGGGGATTGAACCCAGGGGTACTCCACCACTGAGCCACATCCCCAGCCCTATTTTGTATTTTATTTAGAGACAGGGTCTCACTGTGTTGCTTAGGGCCTCGCTAAGTTGCTGAGGCTGGCTTTGAACTTGGGATCCTCCTGCCTCAGCCTCCCAAGTGCTGGGATTACAGGTGTGAGCCACAGCGCCTGGCTTGTTCTAGTTTTTAAAGGGAATGCTTTCAGTTTTTCTCTATTAAGAATGATGTTGGGCCATGGGCTTAGCATAAATAGCCTTTCCAAGGTTGAGTTATGATCCTACCATCCCTGTTTTTTCTAGTGTTTGGAGCATGAAGGGGTGTTATATTTTGTCAAATGCTTTCTCTGCATCTATTGAAATAACCATGTGATTCTTAACCTTAAGTCTATTGATGTGATGAAATACATTTATTGATTTCTGGATGTTGAACCAACCTTGCATTCCTGGGATAAACCCCACTTGATCATGGTGCACTATCTTTTTAATATGTTTCTGTTTGTGATTTGCCAGAATTTTGTTAAGGATTTTTGCGTCTGTATTCATCAGAGATATTGGTCTAAAGTTTTCTTTCCTAGATGTGTCTGTGTGGTTTTGGTATCAGAGTGATATTAGCTTCATAGAATGACTTTGGAAGGGTTGCCTTCTTTTCTGTTTGATGAAATACTTTTAGGAGTATTGGTATAAGTTCTTTGAAGATCTTGTAGAACTCAGCTGAGAATCCCTCTGGTCCCAGGCTTTTCTTGGTTGGTAGGCTTTTGATGGCTTTTCTATTTCATTGCCTGAAATTGATCTGTTTAAATTGTGTATGTCCTCCTGGTTCAGTTCGGGAGGATCACGTCCCTGGAAATTTCTCAATGTCTTCAGGATTTTCTATTTTGTTGGAATATAGATTTTCAAAGTAGCTTCTAATTCTGTTTTGTATTTCAATGGTGTCTGTCATGGTATTTCCTTTTTGATCACGAATTTTAGTAATTTGAGTTTTCTCTCCTTCTCTTTCTTAGTGTGGCTAAGGGTTTATGTATTTTGTTTACTTTTTTCAAAGAACCAACTTTTTGTCAATTTTTTTGAATTGTTCCTTTTGTTTCAATTTCATTGTTTTCAGCTCTGATTTTAATTATTTCCTGTCTTCTACTACTTTTGGTGGTGGTCTGTTCTTTTTCTAGGGCTTTGAGATGTAATGTTAGGTCATTTAGTTGTTGACTTTTTATTTTTTTCCTGAATGCGCTCAATGCAATGAATTTTCCTCATAGTACTGCTTTCATAGTGTCCCAGAGATTTTGATATGTTGTATCATCATTCTCATTTACCTCTAAGAATATTTTTTATCTCCTCCCTGATGTTTTCTGTTATCTATGCTTCATTCAGTAGCATATTATTTAGTCTCCAGGTGTTGGAGTAGTTTCTGTTTTTTTTTTGTCATTGATTTCTAATTTCATTCCATTACGGTCTGATATAATACAAGGTAGTATCTCTTTTTTTTTTTTGCATTTACTAAGGGCTGCTTTATGGCATAATATGTGGTCTCTTTTAGAGAAGGATTCATGTGCAGCTGAGAAAAAAGTGTGTTCGCTTGTTGATGGATGGAATATTCTATATATGTCTGTTAAGTCTAAGTTATTGTGTTATTGAGTTCTATGGTTTCTTTTTTTAGTTTTTGTTTGGAAGATCTATCATAGCAGTGGTGACAGTGATGTGCTAAAGTCACCCAGAATTAAATTGTGTTGTGGTCTGCTTGATTCCTGGAATTGAGAAGGATTTGTTTGATGTACATGGATGTGTCCTTGTTTGGGGCATAAATGTTTATGATCGTTATGTGTCCCTGATTTATGGTGCCCTTAAGCAGCATGAAATGACCTTCTTTATCCTGTCTGACTAACTTTTGCTTGAAGCCCACTTTATCTGATACAAGGATGGAAAGCCCTGCTTTTTTACTGAAACTTAACTTTATGAAGACTTACTGTGTTCGTGGTGAGTTTATTCCCATGTTTTCACCTTTTGTCTGTGAATGTCCCTTTTCTATGAGATGAGTCTCTTGAAGGCAGCATATTGTTGGATTTTCTTTTTAATCCAATCTTCCAGTCTTTCTTTGCCTTTTGATTGATGAGTTTAGTCGTTCAGGGTTATTATTGAGATACGATTTGTATTCCTAGTCATTTTGGCTTAGTTTTGGGGTTTTTTTTTTTTTTTTTTGGGAACCAGGGATTGAACTCGGGGACACTCGGCCACTGAGCCACATCCCCAGCCCTATTTTGTATCTTATTTAGAGACAGGGTCTCACTGAGTTGCTAAGGGCCTCGCTAAGTTGCTGAGGCTGGCTTTGTACTCGAGATCCTCCTGACTCAGCCTCCCAAGTTGCTTGGATTACAGGCGTGCGCCACCACGCCCGGCTCTAATTTTGGTTTTTATCTTGACTCAGTTTCTCCTTTGATTGACTTTTTCTTAAGGTAGTTCCTCTCTTTGCTGACTTACATTGTTGTTTTTCATTTCTTCTTCATGGAATATTTTGCTGGGAATGTTCTGTAGCACAGGCTTTCTATGTGTAAATTCTTTTAACTTTTGTTTGTTATGGAAGGATTTTATTTCATCTTCAAATCTAAAGGTTAGTTTTTCTGGGTATAAGATTTGCAGTTGGCAACCATTTTCTTTCAGAGCTTGAAATATGTTGTTCCAAACCCTTGTAGCTTTTAGGGTCCTGGCAGAGAAATCTGATATCCATATTTGTTTCCCTCTGTGTGTAATTTGATGCTTTTCTCTTGCAGCCTTTAAAATCCTATCTTTAATTTTGTATGGTAATCATTTTCATTATAATGTGCCTTGGTGTGGATCTGTTGTAATTTTGTGCATTTGGTGTCTGGTAAGCCTCTTGTAATTGATATTCCATTTCCTTCTTCAGGTCTGGGATATTTTCTGATATTATTTCATTAAATAGGTTGTTCATATTTTTGGTTTGTATCTCTGCCTTCCTCAATCCTGATAATTCTTAAGTTTGGTCTTTTCATGATATCTCATAGTTTTTGGAGGTTGTATTCATGATTTCTTACCATTTTCTCTGGGCAACTTTATTTTCAGGATTAAGTATTTTGTCTTCATTGTCTGAAGTTCTGTCTTCCAAGATGTAGTCTGTTGGTGATGTTTTCCATTGAGTTTTTGATTTGATTTATTGTTTCCTTCATCTTAAGGATTTCTGTTTGGTTCTTTTTTTTTTTTTTTTTTTTTTTTTTCCCAGGGGGGCTCCCCCCACCCTGAGCCACATCCCCACCCCTATTTTGTTTTTTTTTTTGATTTTATTTAGAGACAGGGTCTCACTGAGTTGCTTAGGG
>JAJEJO010000929.1:404279-522375 GCA_020662805.1 Glaucomys volans | reverse complement strand
CCCCCTCTTCCTCTCTCCCTCTCCTTCTCCCCTTTTTGGTACTGGGGTTTGAACCCAGGGGCACTTAACCGCTGAACTGCATCCCCAACCCTTTTTATTTTTTTTATTTTGAGATAGGGTCTTGCTAAGTTGCTGAGGCTGGTTTTGAACTTTTGATCCTCCTGTCTCAGCCTCTTGAGCTTTCCAAGCTGCTGGAATTAGAGGTGTATGCCACTGTGCCCAGTATCAGCTCTAAAGTTTTGCAGTATAAAATTATTTCCTTTTTGTAGTACTGTGGCATACTACCACAAGCTATATCCCCAGCCCTTTTAATCTTTAATTTTGAGACAGGGTCTTATTAAATTGCCTTGAACTTGAGGGGACACCCCCCCCCCCCCCCCCCAAGCCCTCCTGAGTTGCTGGGATTATAGGCATTTGCCATTACACCTGGCTAAATTATTTCAGTGTACTCTGTCCTTTTCTTTTTTAACTTTCTTGATTATTTGTAACCAAAAAACCATTAAAAAATCTTCCTTTGTAATTGTATGATACTTCCTTCTTATATTTTGAATGATTAGAGATTCTTTTATTCTGTTTTTAGGTTGATGATGTTATAATTTGGGATTTTACTTTTTAGAAGTATAAAATGAGATGTAGTTCCGGTCAGACTAAACCCTTACGTTTCAAAAGAGGAGTTGAAATCATTTACCCAACTAGATACTAGACCTTTTTTTTCCTTCTCTTTTTTCTTTTTAAAGAACTCTGTCCTTGTAAATTTTGTTGCATGGTGTTATTTGGCACCACAGAACAGTATGAATGACTTTGGCTGGTTTATATCTTTTTACTTTTTAGAAATCCTCTCCTCTTTTCTTCCTCCTTCTTCCTTTTCTTCTTTCCTTCCTGTACCAGAGATTGAACCTGGGGCACTTAACCAATGAGACACATCCCCAGTCCTTTTTTTTTTTTTATTTTTTAATATTTTTTTAGATGTTGATAGACCTTTATTTTATTCATATGTGGTGCTGAGGATCGAACCCAGTGCCTCACACATGCCAGGCAAGTGCTCTACCACTGAGCCACAACCCCAGGTCCCCCCCCCCCCCCCCCCCTTTTATTCTGAGACAAAGCCTCAGTAAGTTGCTGAGGCTGGCTTTTAAACTTGCATCCACCTACCTCAGCCTACCGAGGTGCTTGGATTGTAGACATGCACTAACTGGTCTTGCCTCAGTTTCTTTTTCTACATTTATCACCTAATTACATGTGTTTAGACACAAATTTTTTGTGAAGTCAACTTCTAGTGAGTTGAGAATATACTACTTCTCATAAATATTGTTTGTGTTATTCAGTCTTCTATCACATGACCAGCCATAATTTATTTATTTATTTTTTGGTGGTACTGGGGATTGAACCCAGGGGCACTTTGCCACTGCAGTTTTTATTTTTCATTTTCAGACATGGCCCCGCTGTGTTGCCCATGCTGGCTTTCTGCCTGTTTTCCTAAGTCACTGGGATTACAGGTGTACATCAGTCACCACACCCAGCTCCATGCATGATTTTGAGCTGTGAAAAAGTAGTAGCGTTAGCTATTTCTACACGGGAAATGGGCTAGATATCAGAGTTGACTTATACCTCTTGGGGCTTCTCTCTCTCTCTGTAAATTTTATCTTTCTTTATTTTGTTTTATTTGGTTATTTATTGAAATTGGGTATTGAACCCAGGAGTGTTCTACCTCTGAGCTACATCTCTAATCCTTTCTGTTTTAAAAATTTCTTTTGAGACAGAATTTTGCTATGTTGTCCAGGCTGGCCTCAAACATGGACTTCTCCTTCTTAGCCTCATGAGTAGGTGGGATTACAAGCCACTGTTTCTGACTGACACAATTCCTTACTTAATATCTTTGGGGCATTTCTGATTCACTAAGCTAAAGTGTTTTCCTCCCATTACAGCATATCATGTTGGTGGGGCTAAAGACAATGGGATTCTTTGTGGAGAGTTGGAACATAATCTTGCTCACCTGTATGGGACAGTTCTTTGTCCCATAGGTCCCACTCTATGTCACATCCCTTGTAAATATGCTTATTTCCAGCAGAAAGGAAAGGTAAACCTTTTTTCTTATACTCTTGTTACAGGAATCACTTGAATACTTTGATATTCAAGTGATTTGAATATCAGGAATTGAAGGTATTGTGAAAATAGGGTGCAGTAGAAAATAGGGTGCAGTAGACTGTCCTGCTCCTGACATTGATGCTTTTGAAGAGTCTTCCTGTTTGGCAGTTTTTTGTTTTTTAAACATTTTTATGTGGTGCTGAGGATCAAACCCAGTGCTTCATACGTGATCGGCAAGTGGTCTACCGCTGAGCCCCAACCCTAGTCCCAGGCTAATGAATATAGTCCCATTAGTGAATTTTTATTAGGACTATTAGTATGTCATTGTTTATGTTTTCCTGTTTCTATTGTTAGTAAAAAAATTATTGACCAGGAAAAAAAATCATGTTTAGAAGTAAAGTGGATTGGATAGTAAAACCTGACCTTCATTTCTGAAGATAGCCATAGTACAATCTGAATGAAGTTGGCTAGTTCAGGTTAATATACTGGGCATGGTGGTGCATGCCTATAATTCTTCGCAGGAAGCTGAGACAGGAGGATTGCAAGTTGGAGACCAGCCTGGGCAGCTTAGTAAGACCCTGTCTCAAAAAAACCAAACAAACAGGGCTGGGGTTGTGGTTTATGTTAAGAGTGCTTGCCTGGCATGTGTGAGATACTGGGTTTGATCCTCAGCACCACATATATCAATAAATAAAGGTATTGTGTCCATCTATAACTGAAAAAAATTTTTAAAAAATCAGGCTAATGGTAAGCACTATATGACTTTGGTTTCAGTTTTGTTTTCGTTCCTCTACCTTCAGACTTGCTACATTTGTGATGAACAAGGAAGAGAAAGCAAAGCAGCCACTGGTGCTTGCATGACATGTAATAAACATGGATGTCGGCAAGCTTTTCACGTAACCTGGTAAGTACATTTCCATTATTGTGTCAAAAAGAAATTGGTAAATGACTGTATTAAAGTTATAAATTAAAGACTTAGGTACCCAAGTATTAGTTATAGTAAATTTTATTGGAATAGTTTTTTTTTTTTATTACTTATTTGTAGTAAAGATAATCTAATAACTGACTATATTTACTAATGAGGATTTGCAGTAAGTGGACCTGGGTTCTAATGTATACTATGCTCCCATTTCCATCTTGTTTAAAATTTTGGTCTTGGTCATATGCCCTTTGATTTGTAGTTAAGATGAAATGAGCTGATATAGGTAGACTTGGCACAATGTCTGAAATATTAGTAAGGATTCATTGTGCTTCTTCACTTTCTTTGTCTCAAGAGAAATTAATATAGTCACTATCATTCTGGAGGTTTGTGGGCTGCCTCTCACACATTTATAGCATCAAATTTCAAGGATAAATGATCCAAAACAAGATATTTTACATAATAGTTCAATAAAGTTTGGGAATAATCCATGCACTTATTAATTTTAATAATCCATTTATGCCTAGTGGTTAATGTAGGCATATGCTTATTTCTTGAGCTTTTAAATATTTGGATATACAAAATACATTCTAGGCTGTTTGAGGAAGAAAAAAGATATTTAATTTTTATACATTACCTTGATTACCTAATTTTCCAAACATGAAATTCCTTTTTTGAGTATGGGAGCTATTTTAACACTGTGATTTTGGAATGTTAAAATTGTGAAAGGTCAGATTAACAGGATCGTCATAAAGTAGCAGTATGTGTGTGTGAAAGAGAGCTCGTGCACATGAGTGCGCGTGTGTGCCTCACACCAAGCATTGAACACAAAGCCTAGTGTATGCCAGGCAGGAATTCTACAACGAAGCTACACCCCACAGCCCTGCATTTTGTTTTTTTAAAAATATAAACAACTCAACTTCAAGTTTCAGTTCCATTTCTTCTACTGTTTTTGGCTGAAGGACACAACTTAAGTTTATCTTGTCTATTGTGCCATGTTGCCGAACCCTTTAGAGTTGCAAAATTAGTCCTTAATGAATGAATTTTTCCTTTTAAGCATATGCAATTTGTATCCATGGACTATGTTATTTCAGCCTTTTAGAGAGGCAAGGGCTTTATTTGTACTTGTGATGTAGATTGAAAAAAATAAAATGAATTGTTAATTATGAGGTAGAAAATAGTTTATCTTAAGCATTTTTTTTTTTTTTTTTAATATGTGGTCTCACAGTGTTGTCGAGGTTGATCTCAAAATTCTGGGCTCCATTGAGCTTCCTGCTTCATTTAGCCTCCTGAGTAGCTGGAGCTGTAGGCACACCTTACCATACCTAAGTCTCTATCTCTGTCTGTCTTGTCTGTCTCTTATGTATGTATGTATGTGGTGCAGGGATTGAACACAGAGCCTAGCACTTGTTAGGCAAACTATCACTGAGCTACACCCCAGTCCCTATGCGTTTCTCGTTGAGAGACAATCTCTATTTGGTGACATTAAATATGCATACATTTTCATCCTTGATAGAGATGAGGTGCTTATTCTTTCTTTCTTTCTTTCTTTCTTTCTTTCTTTCTTTCTTTCTTTCTTTCTTTCTTTCTTTCATTCATTCAGTTATTTACTTAGTTTTTGTAGTACTGGAAATTAAACCCAGGGGTGCCCTGTCACTGAGCAAGATTCCCAGCCCTTTGTATTTTTTGAGACAAAGGGTCTCACTAAGTTGTCCAGGCTGGCCTCAAACTTGGGACCCACCTGCCTCAACCTCCAAGTAATGAACTTATTTTAAATCATAACTACACATAGGCTTTAAAAAATGATCAGTTGCAGGTTGCAGTGAGATGTACTTTGCCTGCCACAACTAGATTAAAGCTTTTTCTCTTAGAAGATATATTTCCTTACAAACATTTTATGCTTAAAAGTAAATTTTGTTCATTTCTTTATGCTGTGTTGATTTTTAATCCGTGCACCTGGCCTTTATTTTCAGTGCTCAGTTTGCTGGACTTCTCTGTGAAGAGGAAGGTAATGGTGCAGATAACGTCCAGTATTGTGGCTACTGTAAATACCATTTTAGTAAGCTGGTAAGAATTAGTTTTGAATTTAATATTACAATGCTAGTAATTAGTTGACAATAGAGTGACACCGTTATAAAAAAAAAGGCATAAGAAATTTCTTTTACCTCAATTTTTCCTTAAGATTAAACATTTAGCATGTTCTTTATTGGAAATGAATAGATGTATTAATTTTAAATAGATTTTGCTTTGCTTGTGTTCTTTTGTAAAGATGAATAGTCTAAAATATTCTAGTTTAAAATATATATTAGTAGTTGATAGCAAATGTGTCCATTTAGTAGAAAAATTATTTCGTATAGAATTCTACATTATTTTCAGTTATCTTGACTTTTGGTGTGTGATTATTCTTTTGTGATTTTTTGTCACTTGTTTCTCGTTTTTCTGTTTCATTACTGTCACCCATGTCATTTTTAATTTTTATTTAATTTCATTTTCATTTTTATTTACTAGGAAATAGTAAAATTGAAGTAAAGCTTTTCAACCTTAAGAGATATATTTAAGCCCAATTTTGGGAGAGTGTTAGATTTCATCAGTCTTTGCTGTTAAACAGTAGCATGGATGATTGAGTTAGTAATGTTTGTTTGATCATTTCATATTTATGTCCATGATCTTTGAAGGATTAGTATTTCTTTAATGTCCCAAGTGTCGCTTTATCAGTCTGTAATTACACATTCAGACACTGAAATTTAAAGGCATCTTTGCTTTTCTTTTAGTGTTTATTACTGTGTTTCTCTCAAGAATGAGGCTCGCTCCTTCCTTTCTTCCTCCTTTCTTTCTTGTTAATAATATTAATAAGGGCCTCCATCTTTTGAAATGAGCAACTCATACCTCCAGTGTTCTGGTTCATCCATATGAAGTAGTTATTAAGTCATCATGTAAGGAGGATGAACTTCATATAAAATGAAGTTAGGCAGTCCTGTAAGTTTATAAGGCAGTCTTATAAGTTTATAATGGAGCTGAAATATTCATATTGTCTAGGAATATTAACTTTTATGTTTAGATACACTAAGATACACAAATCCTTTGCATTGTGTTATAGTTACCTATAATATTCAGTACAGTATTAGGCTATACAAGTGTAGTCTAGAAGCAATAGGCTATAGCATATATCCTAGGTGTGTAGGAGACTGTACAATCTAGGTTTGTGTAAGAATACTCTGTGTGGTATTTGTACAATAATAAAATCACCTAATAGCATATTTCCTATAATATACCCAGTTGTTGACACATGACTGTACTTAAAAGTTTATCTGTATCATTTGATGTGAAAGACTTTGATTTAATGACTGACAAAAAATGTTGAGCTGTTTAAGAGAAATTCTAAGATTGTAAAATCGAAGATTTTGCTTCTGGGTATTAAACCATACTAGAATCTTCATTTTTCTAAATGAGACATGGTACAGGTAAAATATAAAAATAATGAAATGGATTTTGAAGTTTGCACAAATAGAATTTTCTCATTACTAGTTGTTGACTTGTTATCCCATTTGCTAGTTGGGAGAGAAGTCTGTTTAATAATTTAATAAGATCATATAAATTATTTGCATAGATCATAAATATCTTTTATGGTCATTTTTATCTAGTTTAAACTGATTAGTTATGGTCTCATCAACTTTTAAATACCCCAGATAAGTCTTGCCTTTTTTGTACTTTATTATGCAGTTGTGTAAATATTTTAAACAGAAATGTGTAATGGTTTTCATAATATTTTGAAAAATGCATGAGTCTAATACTGACATTTCCTTTAATTTTTTCTTAATGAACTGTAAAGATAAGTTTATAGAAAACTGTGTTCCTTAATACTGGAAGTATAAGATTAAAAGCTTGCTTTATTAGTGGCATAAAGTAACTCCTCAAATATTTACTTTCTTTTCTTCTAGTCTTGGCATCCTTCTTTAATAATGGCATTTTCTCTTTTGATTGAAATTTATTTTTTAAGACAGATGTTGAAAATAGGTAATCTATTTTCACACAATTTAAATATACAAAAATATGGCATTACTGTTACATTTGGGTTTAATTTTTTTCTTTATAACAATGAATGATGTCTAAACTGGATTATGTAAATTAGCAGTGACTTTTTAAAACTTTACTAGACATTTTAAAATATTTTACACATGAAGTAGTTTAAACCTAACCAAAAATTCTTTAAAACTTTTATATACATATACACATATGTATATATATTTTCTTTTTTAGAAAAAGAGCAAACGGGGATCTAATAGGTCATATGATCAAAGTTTAAGTGATTCTTCCTCTCACTCTCAGGATAAACATCATGAGAAAGAGAAAAAAGTAAGTGGATTTGTTGTTGCTAAATATGTAGCACATCAATTTAATATTTTTTTTTTGTCTTTTAGATAAAATTAAGTTCTGATAATCTAAATCAAGACTTTGAAATACAGAAAATTTTTGATAAATGAAGGAGTAAAAACCGAAGACTAGGCTTAAAATAATGCCATATTTGTGAATATGGTTTTACCCATTGTGACTGAAAATTTAAAATGCAACTTGATTGAAAGCATGAGAGTGATTTCTTGCATGTGTTAACTATGGTCTTGTGAAATCTTTAGGTGACTTCAGCAATAATACTTTGTTGCTATATATCATTAACTGATTACTTCACATGTAAGTAATTATCTCATCAGCTTTTCTCCTTTATAATAGAACAGATCTGAAGTCCTATGTGTTCTTGGCTGTTTTTTCTTTTTTTAGTGGTGTTGTTTATTATTTTTTCTAATGACCACATGTTAGACCATTTGAGAATATTTTGTCTTTTAATTAAAACACTAAAATCTTGCCTAAATACTAATCTTTCTTCTTCTTACTTGTTTTCTGCATACATTTTTACTTATTTTGAAGGATATAATTAATTTTTAACAGACTAAAAATGAATACTGTAGAATTACTCGTACTTAATTTGTAATTCTTTTAAGAACATATTGCCAGTGTAGTAAGAGGTATTACTTAATAAATTGTTTTAATGGAACGGAGGCTAGAAAGGCCATCTTAAATAGAAAAGAGTCTTCTTATATAGTTGGTATAAACTAGTCTTGAAAATGTTTCTGCCGATTGTATTTAAAAACAAGATCACAACATTTTCACATTTTTAAATACTTAGGATTTAGGAATGCTAATGTATAATTATTTAAATATATTTTGGTTCAAGTTTTGTTTGTGCCTTTTTTTGAGGTAAATATTTAAATTATTTCAGTATTCAGTTTTAGGATTAAATTTCTTGTTGGGAGTAAAATAATAAATGTAACTTTATGCTTAAGTTTAGGGCAGTTATTAAGTATCTATGTATGTGTATATGAATGTGTACAAATATATATATTTGATTAGATAACAAGTACACATTTATCCTGATTTTGTCGTGGAGTTGTCTTTGTGATAATGTTGCAGTAGTATGGGGTTTGATGTTTGAATTGCCAAAAAAAAAAAAAAATGACTTGATTGATAATTTTAAAGAGATACCAAGAGATTTTATTTAAGCTTTTAAAACCATGATTTGCAGTTTCTTAGGACTTATTATAAAGTGCGAAGAGGGAAATTTCACCATTAATGATTTCATTAAGTTGTCTGGGCTGGCCTTGAACTTGAATTCCCTCTGCTTCAGCTTCCAATGTAGCTGGGAATATAGGCGTGTGCCACCATTACTCATTACCCACTACATTTACTATTACCGATATACTATAAAAGATACAGTAACTTACGAACAGCCAGGTGGCAGAACAACCAGATGGCATAGGACAATTTATGGAGGAGGTATGTAGAGCTTCCATGTCCTGTCATGGTGCATAATTCTCTTAGCACCTCCATATATTCACCAACCTGGAAGCTCTCTGAACCCCACTGTTTTTAATTTTTTTTTAATGGTGGTCTCATGCTATAGCTGTTATTGGTTAAGTCATTGGCCTTTGGTGTTTGAATTCAACCTCCAGTCTATCTCCTCTTCCCAGGGGCCCAAGGGTAGGACTGGAACTTCCAACATCTGATTGAATCTTCTATAGAAGTGATCATCCAACCAATAAGAATCATTAGCATAAAAAAGAGTCATTAGCATAAAGTCAAATATGGGTGAAAGGAGGCAAATTACTAATAACAAAGGTATTTGTCATCATCTTCATTAAGGGAATTGAAGGGTTTTAGAAGCTTGGTACCAGGAATTGCTTAGGGCTGAGATCAAATATATATTTCCTGTTATATATATCACAATTGTAAAATAGAATTTTATTTTTCTTAAGTAGCAGAGTGGCATATAAAATTAACAGTTGATTTGACTGTAATAGAAATCATGAGGAATATATTTTAGTGGTCTTTAATAAGGAAATCATCTGTCTTCTTTCCATACCTGTTAGGAAGTTTTACAAGCACCAACCTCACTTGTAATTCACTTCAATTTGAAGCTTTTTTTTTTTTTGGCGGTTCTGGGGATTGAACTCAGGGCCTTTAATTTGAAGCTTTTAAAAAACACTCTTTAAGAATGATTAAGCGCCCATCATCATGTAAAACTATAATGCACCAGTAAAAATACGAAAAAAAGCAATTTTTGAAAATTAAAAAAAAGAATGATTAAGCTATTTTTTTCGTAGAAAGGCTAAATGACTATTCAGTCAGTAGCTTGCAATAACTCATGGTAATTAGAAGAAAATGGAGTTACTTTGACTTTTAAATTTCCTTTTCTTATGTTTAAAGAAGCACTGCCACGGAACTAGGTGTGGGATGGGTTCAGAAATGTAGAGAATAATTTATTTCTAAAGGATAATTAGTAGGTCATTATTTGGAAATGAGCAGTTATTTATTTCATTGAGATAATCTTGTAGCAATTCATTTTGTCTTCAGACTAATCTTTCTACTCCTCATAGCTAATTAATCCATGTTGCGTCAGAAGTGTAGTTTTAGTTTATAGACTAGTCAACATTAGTGATTGTATTACAGGTGCTCTTCTACTCCCATTGGGGCTACATTCCAGCATGCTTGTTGTAAGTTGAAAATAGTCAAATGTACATTTAATGCACCTAACCTGGAGAAGATCAAAGTTTAGCAGTACACAGTACAGTATATTGTAGAGTTTATACTTGTGGTCATGTAGTTGTCTGGGTGCTGCTTCTTGCTGCTTTTGCCCAGGATTGCCAGATAGAATCGTATCTCATAATGCTAGCCAAGAAAATCTTAAAATTCAGAATTCACAGTATGATTTTTACTGAATGAGTATTGCTTTTTTGAAAAGAGTATTGTGAAATGATTTTGTATGGGTTAAAAATCACAGGTTGGACCATCGTAAGCTGGGGACTGTCTATGAATAGAAATGTACTCAGTTACAAATATACATGCAAGAAATCCATCTGTGCCCTTCTACAGTGAGATGGGATTTATCTCCTACCCTTACTTGTCCTTGATTCCAGTCTGTTATTAACAACTGGCAACAGATACAGGCACTTTTGCCATTATAAATAGAGTATGGTGCAGGTTTCTGGGAGACAGGATTTTTGATTAGTGTTTTGTGAACCTGGGGGATTGATCTGATGTCCCTTTTGTTTTAGGATTACTCAGCTCTTTGAGAGAATAGACTAATTCCCTTTGTAACCCAGAGAAATAAAAATCAGTAATGGACCTGGGGTTGTGGTTCAGTGGTAGAGTGCTTGCCCCTTACGTGAGGCACTGGGTTCAGTTCTTAGCACCATATAAAAATAAGTAAAGGAAAGGTATTGTTTCCATCTATAACTAAAAAAAAGTAAAAAAAAAAAAATAAAAACCCAGCTTCAATCAATGCATTGTCATTACTTCTCTATGTCCCTTTAAAAGTTTTCAGCTTTGAGAGTTAACTGGCACTGGTTTCTTATTTTGTGTACTTACCTTTTGGAATCTTGCAAAGTTGAAGCTTGTAGCTTCTGCATGTGTAGAGAGCTAAGAAAGGGCAGAACTTATAGAATTTCTGGGAGGTGTTTGGTAAGGCCAAAATGAGATGAGATAATTATCTAGTTAAGAAGGGCCTGATTCATGAAAAGTTTTTAATAAGCAGTTTTATTTGGCAAAACCATTATTCATGGAAACCTGCAGCTCAAAAGCATAATGAGGTCTGTGGGTCCTCAAAGTGTGTTCTACAGTTTACTGCATAGCTTCCAATACAGCCTGTTGGTGTGGGCTCCTCTGCTGTAAAGGACTAAATAGACTATTGAAGTGAGCTACCTACAGCCTCCAAAATTTTGCGTTCAGTAAAGGTGTTTTGCCTCCTTTTTAATGGTGGGAGTCTGAAGCAAACAGTTTTTCTTTGCCAGAGGAATTTGGCATTGTGAATTTGTTCCCGTAGACTTTACTTGTTGATCAGATCTTTGAATTTTGTGTGTGTGTGTGTGTGTGTGTGTATGTGTGTGTATGTATGTTTAATCTTTTCAGCAACGCTGCTGGTATAGGTGTGATAACATCACAGATCTGATTTTCCAACAAGTAGTGACGGTTTTGGAAATCAGAGAATGAGGCATTTGCACTAAATCCTTGATATACCTGTTTTGCTGCAGATAGCAAGGGAGTTTAGGTTCTTCTGTGGAGTTACATATTGGAGACCTTGCCACTTGGTGTGAACTGAGATTGATCCTTGGGTAGAAGTGGTATGACAGAGGCATCAAGACAACCTACTAAGTACCTGCAGTCTATGCAATGGATTTAGTAATGCAATTGGTACTATAAGAACAATATGTAAACCTGGTGATAATTTACCGTAAGTGTCCAGTTTCTTTCCCCTACTACTTCTGACGGGCTATTGTGTTGAGATATTGCATCTCTTACTACCTCTGCTACCTTCACATCCTTTTCCAAAGTTGTGGCTTTCCTTTGTTTTCCTGGAATTCTGTATTGCTTCTGTTGGACTACCCAGGAAAGGGATGTGGTTTGAGAAATGATTTATATATCCCAGTAGTACTTCTGTACATGCTGCTCTTGTCATTGGGGGATAATAGGGGATAAAGCTGTGCATGTTACACAGTAGTAGTCAAACTTTTTCTTCTAAAGAACTGCATAGTAAATATTTTGGACTCTGTAGACCGGATACAGTCTTTGTCACATATTCTTTCCACTTTATTTTTTGGTACCAGGGATTGAACCCAGGGGCACTTAAAGACTGAGCCATGTCCCTAACCTTTTTTATTTTTAAACAGGGTCTCACTAAATTGCTAAGACTGGTTTTGAACTTGTGATCTTCCAGCCTCAGCCTCTTGAGCTGCTGGGATTACAGGCATGTGCCATAACACCTGGCAATAAAGAATCCTTTCTTTAAAAACGCAAAGCATCATTGCTGTGGTGGTACATGTCTGTAATCCCAGCTACTCAGGAGGCTGAGGCAGGAGGATTCCAAGTTCAAGGATAGTGTGGCAATTTAATGAGGTTATCTTAAAAGATCTGGGAGTGTAGCTCTGCGCTAGTGCACTCCTGGGTTCAATCCCTAGTATCCCTCTTCCCCCACACAAGCAAAAAAAAAAAAAAAAAAATCCTTAACTCCTGCAGTTCCTTTGGATATATAAACAATAATGAAATTACAATTAATTGCCCAAAGGCCCCACCTATAAAATCATGTTGGCTTTCTTACCCTGCTATGAATCCTGCCCACTGAATCCTGTTTCCTTTTTCTTCCTTGAGTCTGGAAAGGATAGTGTTCTGGACTATATTCAATAGATGCAGGAAGATTAGTGTGTGTCCTCAAATTGGCCAGTATATTTGGATGGGTGCATGTGGCCATTGATTTCTTTGGACATAGAGACTTCATTTTCACCTGTAATCATTTTTCTTTTTAACGCAACTGAGGTCACCTAGTTGTTACTACAGTGGGATAGAACTGAAGCTGACTGCCAGATTAGTGAGGAAGATCTCTCCCTAGCACCCCACCACCCTCAGAGACATTTAGCAACTACTAGAGCACCATATGGGCAGCTCTCTTTAAAATGTATTTTTCCTTTTCTTTCTCTTTTTTCTTTTTTGGCAATGGGAATTGAATCCAGGGGTGCTTAACCACTGAGCCACATTCCTTTTTTGTATTTTATTTAGAGACAGGGTCTCACTGTGTTGCTTAGGGCCTCACTAAAGTAGCTAAGACTGGCTTTGAACTTCCAGTCCTCCTCCTTCAGCCCCCCTGAGCTGCAGGGATTACAGGCATGCACCACCACACCTAGCCTTTAAATATGTTTTCTTCAGTTCTCTTATTACCATGTGATGAAATTCCGTTTATTGCCTGGTTGATCATAAAATATCTCACATTTTACTACTCATTAGCATAGATTTCCCTCATATCTTATAACTGGCTTGCATGACCCTTGCTATTCTTCTTCCAGAAAGCAATGTCTCTAACAGCATCACAGTCTCATCACCAGACTGTCCAGAACTGTGAGAGGTATAGCATTTACCCTTTTTGTAAGGTATTTAGTTAAGACGTAGGAGAATTCTGTGTCAGAGATGAAGGATAATTAATTACTTATAACAAAGAAGTAGCCAGAGTATTAGTATGTTTGCACCATTCTCCAAGGCCCAATTCATAAGGGCAACAACACAAAAAGGGCAGATGACATTTGCTCATGCCATCTGTTGCATTAAAGGAGATGAACTCTGAGCTTAGGGCATCTGAATTTTTCAAGTGGTGAAACATGGCTGCCTGTTGCACCTACGGTAGACACAGTATTTTCTGAGGCTATTCACTATATAAACAACTTTGAAAAAACAGTCCAGAATTATGGACAGTCACTGCTTCACTTGAAAGACATACAGAAATGATTTGTTATGTAAAGTTGTCTCCCAACCCAATATAATTCAAATTACAATTGGTTTTATACCCTGTTTACTTTTTGTTCACAGTTAAGTTCACATAGGCAATCTCGATTGACAGTTTTCTCCAAGATATAAATCAGGGACTTAAATTTCTTCAGTCTTGTGACTCTGCCTCCTTAAAATATTGCTTTCTTGGCTACCATGCTCATTTGTATTAAAGTTAAAGAAAGCACTGGGGCCACTAAATAGCTGGGGATATTAAGGACTGGACCTAGAGGTGGCATACAATGGCCACATCTAATTGCACAGAAAGCTTGAAAATGTCTGCTTATCTTCCAAATAAGAAGAAAAGATATTGGTGAATAACTGTCTCCTTCTACCTCATTTAGTCGATTCTTCTTGTCAACCATATGTAATTATAGAGAATTAAACAAGGTAGAGCATTTATAAAACAAATTTTAAAACAAAACCCACTCAAGATAGCACCATCAGAAACAGCCGTCATTACTGCTAAGTAAATACTCCAGATTTTCTGTGCATAGATAGATAAAAATATAGCTAGATAAAAGTTGTTTTTGTTAAAATGAGCTAAATGGAAGTAAAAGAGATATTACTGAACTTCAAATAAATTTCCTTACACAGGACATAATTCCTTATCTTTAAGTTTAGTAATAGAAGTTACAAAAACAATCAAGGTGTTGAAGAGGTAAGACTGCCTTTTCAATTTGGATGCTTTTAGTTCCTAATGGAATGCTCAAATCAGAGTGGCCCAGAGTGCCTAAAGCAATTGGAAGTTTATTATTTTGCCTAAATTTAGAGATTAGGATTTTCTGGGATTGGTTAGTTTTTTCTTTGTTTCTTTTTTTTTTTTTGGTACTGGGAACTGAATTCAAGGGTGTTTTACCAGTAAGCTACAGAAAACAAAGATAATCAAACATAAAGATAACTTTTGTCCCTGAAGTAGAATCCAATAAGGGGGAATACCAGGTTTAATCAAACAGAAGTATACAAATTGAAAATTGAAAAACAATTCTAAAAAATTCTTTTATAGAATATTTAACCCCAGAACTGATGGTAGTTAAATTTAGTAGAAGGCAAGGGGGAAAGGGATGGTCAGGTGCATCATCTCCACAGCAACAGCATTAACATACAGAATATTAGCCTTACTGATTTCCAAGTTGTGTTTCTTGCTTTTTAATGGTTTTGCTTATAAATAAATACTATTTTCAATTTGTATAGCTAAATCTTCCTGTTTTCTCTCTCTCTCTCTCTCTCTCTCTCTCCCCCCCTTCCTTCCTTCCTTCCTTCCTCCCTCCCTCCCTGGGCTGGGAATGGAACTTAGAGCCTTGAGCATTCTAATAAACAGGCACTCTATCCCTGGCCCTAATTGCTTTTGTAGTTAGAAAAGTCTTTCCTTCTTAAAGTCAGATAAAGAATTTTAAAAATACTTTCCTCCAGACATTCAGATTATTTTTATTTTTATTTAACTCTTTAACCCTCCTGGATTTTGTTTTGTATAAAATTTAGTCTATATTATTAACCAGTTTTTCTGGTACCATTATTAAATAACTTTAGTCTTTGCCAGCTGATTTGGAATTCTTTCTTGGTCACATATTAAATGTTTATAAATAATTGAACCTTTTCCTGTATTTCCCTTTTTCTTTTAATCGACTGCTTTTGTTCACATTTTATAAGGTATTTGTGAATATATGCTATGTACATTGTGCTCCACTGAACATTTGTAATCTTTATTTCAGGATACATTTCTTGATGTATTATGTAAGTTCAGAGTTCTGTATTATTCTGTTTGCTCTGTGTAACTTTTCTGTATCTCCATATACAACATTTTTGCATATTTGACAGGTGTGTACCTTGCCTTTACTCTGTTGTGCTTTGCAGATTATTAGGATTTGTTTACCTTTTTGTTATGTAGGATCATTTACTATTAAATTATTCTAACTTTTATGCCTTGGAAAAATAAAGCCCAGTATGGGAAGAACATAGATAATAAAGAAGTATAGAAAAGCTCCTTTATTTAAATCTGTTTTAAAGGGAGAGCAAGTTTGAAGACAGCCTGGGCAACTCTGTGAGAGCCTGTCTCAAAAAATAAAAAGGCCTGAAGATGTAGCTCAGTGGTACTGTGCCCCTGAGTTTAATCCCCACTACTACAAAACAACAACAACAAAAGCCATAATTGTTGTTTTTAATTTGTAATTTCTTTAGCGCCTGTGACTTGGTCTTGTATTCTTGTCTTGTTTTAGTTATCTACTGTTGCTTGGGAAACCACCCTACAACTTTTTTTTCACTTTTATTATTTTTAAAAATTAGATGTATTTATAGTTTTACTAATAGTTGGGTTGATCCCATACATGCATGGAATTAGATTTCATTTCTTGATTCCTCTTTCCCTCTTGTCCTCCCTTTCCTCCCCCCTCCTTCCTCTATTTTATTAGACTTCCTTTAGCTCACCTATTTATTTATATTTGATTGGTTCTTTTTACTTACACATAAAGGTGAGGTTCCCTGTGTACATTTATATATACACATGATTTTTACTTTTTTTGGTATCAGGGATCGAACCCAGGAACGTTAATCATTGAGCCATGTCCCCACCCTTTTTATTTTTTTATTTTGAGATAGGGTCTTGCTGAGTTGCTTAGACCCTCGCTAAGTTGCTGAGGCTGGCTTTGAACTTGTATCCTCCTGCCTCAGCCTCCAGAGCTGCTGGGATTATGGGTGTGCACTACCATGCCCAGCCCATAGCATGATTTTTTAAGAATGCATTCTGCCTTATTTCTCCTTTCCCATCCCTCCACTTTGCCTCTCAGTCTCCTTTTTCTACACTCCTGATCTCCCGTTTATGTATCCTATCCTTCCCATGACAAAAAACATTCAAACTTTGAATTTCTGTGTTGGCTTATTTCACTTAGCATGATATTCTCCATTTCATCTATTTGCCAGGAAGTGCTATAATTTCATTTTTCTTTATGACTGAGTAGAACTCCATTATATATGTCACATCACTACTCGTTAATACATTCATTTATTGTCAGGCACCTGGGTTGATTCCATAATTTATTAGTGTGAATCATGCTGCTATAAGCATTGAGGTGGCTGTAGTGCTTTAGTAGGCTGGTTTTAGGTGTTTTGGGGAAAATACCAAGGAATGGGATAGCTGGGTCATATCCACCCTATAACTTTTATTGGCTTATCACAGACAGGGCTCAACAGGGACAGATAGTCTTTCTTGCATGTGGTATCTAGCTGGGTTTATTCATGAGGCAACGTTAAGTTTGTAGCTGGCTTAGGTGGTTATTCTTGGTCTTATTCACATGTCCGGGACTAGGTGCTGCCTGGAGGCCGGTGTACCTCATTTTTCCTACATAGGCTCTCTCATTTTCTACTTGGCCTCTATTATCAGTGGAGTGTGGAATGGTTCTTTATGGTTGGGATCCAAAATAGCAAAGGTGGAAGCCATGCAGATCTGTGGTTTCCTGAATTTGTGTACCATATCCTGCTGGGTCAAAACAGGTCGTGTGACTAACCCAGGTTCAGTCACACGGGGAAGAGAAAGTTTTATGATTGGAGGAGTAGTGTCCTATTTGAAAGAATGGAGTCCTGATTCCTTGGGAGCCATCTGCCACAATAAAATAACCTGAGGATAGAAAAGTTTCATCCACAGAAAATAAAAAGTATTATTGTGTTAATTTATGTTTTCTTTTGGAACAGTGTTAACATTATGGTCAGAAAGTGTCTTATGTACTTAGATCAGGAAATCAAAGTGACAAGAAGTATTTGGGAGTATGATAGTAAAACATATGTCCTTACTTTTCATGTAAGGTATATAATCTCTTAGGGCAGAGAGAGAGATTAATTTTTCATGCCTGGAACAGATTAAATCCTTTGTTTGAATGGTTAAGTTTAAACATTATAAGAATTGAATAAATTCAACCACATCTGTAATTCCAGCAATTCAGGAGATTGAGGCAGGAGGATTGCAAGTTCAATGCCAGCCGTAGCAATTTAGTGAGGCCCTAAGCAATTTAGGCCCTGTCTCAAAATACAAAAGGGCTGGGGATGTAGCTCAGTGGCAGAGTACCCCTGTGTTCAATCCTCAGTACAAAAAATAAATAAATGAACAAAAAATAGTAGCTAATTTTAACTCAGTTCTGTTTTTTATATTAATTAATTTTTCATGGGTTTGGGGATTAAAGCTAGGGCCTCATCTATGCTAGCTAGGCAAATGCTCTGACACAGAGCTCATCCCTAGCTCTCCATGTTATCTGATTACAACAACTGAGAACATTTTGGTTAAAATTTGTTGACATAAAAAAAGTTGGGCTCCTAATATGTAGTTAATTTCTCATTTAGTTAAATTTCTTTTTATATTTAATTAGTTTTAGCAATTTGAAGCACACCTTTTTTTGTTGTTGTTAGAAATAACTAATTCTTAATTTTTTGAATAAATTGGGAAAGTATTTCTTGCCTGAGATTCTGTGCCTTGATCTCTAGTTTTTGGTCTGTGGAATTGTATGGAAGTGGAGAATGTGGTACTTTTCAATGTGATAATACATGTAAAGGGCTATATAAACTTGAAAGTGCTATTTATAAAAAGTATTTGGGTTTTTTACAAGAAAAAGTGTACATTTTGCTTAGTATAAATGTAGCATTTGTTTAGTATTAGTTTAGATTGATCAAGGATAAGGGTGGATATATCATTTAAAAATAGATTAGTTTTACTTGTTTATATCCAAAATAAGGTGATTTTTGGGTTATCTTTTGTCAGAAGTTATTTTTTGTTAATGTTTTAAATTACTAAATGGTTTTAAAAGAATCTCTGTATTGCATATGTGTGGGTTATGATTTAAATTTAAATTGCTTTGCTTCTGTTTATTTTTAGAAATATAAAGAAAAAGACAAACACAAACAAAAACACAAGAAACAGCCAGAACCATCACCTGCATTGGTTCCATCCTTGACTGTTACTACAGAAAAGGTAAGTTTTAAGTATTATATTTTGCTTTACTTTATATGTTGATTTTTTTAGCCTAAGAAGTGTTTTTACTCTGTGTCCTGATTTCTAATTTTTCCCCTTTCCATCCATATATTTAAGATACCCACATCTTAGTCCTTTGTGCCACTTTGTTTTTATTGTATACTTGACTCCAAAGACTAATAAGGATAATAAATGGGAGGCACCATTGAGTTTAAGAATTTGGCTGTGAGGTAGACTTGGTTACCTGTGATTTTGATGTCTGGCTTCACCCCTTACTGATGGAATCCTTCGGTTAATTTTTCTCTCTGTAATTCAATTTTATTGTCTCTAAAGTAGGGGAAATAATTAGTGTAGTTTAATAAGGTAATACATCTAAAGCAATTAGAATGGTATCTGGTTCATAGTATTGCTTAGCAAATGTTAAGTATTATTAGGGTTATTATGTGGGTAATATGAAAATGAATATAGGCAGGACAGGTGGTTGAGACAGTAAGCAAGTGAGGAAATGCAGTAGGAATTGAGTGAAGAGTTGTATATGCCTGTGTAAAGGCTGTCTTTTAGTTTGAGTGAAGAGTGAGCTATTAGAGACTTCTGAACTGACATGTAGCATGATCTGACTTGAGTTTTGAAAGAACCTCTGGCTGTATTTTCATGAATAGAGAGTCTAGAATAGTAGGGAGGCCATTAGGGAGTTGTTGGCAGTAATCTAGTGGGGATGGTGGTAACAGTGGAGGAGGTAGTGAGAGGTGATCAGATTCTGGACACAGTGAAAGGTAGAACACTTGTGACTTTCTTATACATAAGTTACAGGTATAAGAGAGAGAGGATCCACCTGTGATTCCAGAGGTTTTGACCCCTGATAAGTAAAAGGAATGGAGTTGTTAACAAACATAGGAAAGACTACGAGTGTAGTAGGTTGTAGGAAAGGTGATCAGTTCAGTTTTGTTGTACTTGTGAGTTTTCCATTGCTGTCAGAACACACTACCACAAATTCAGCAGTTTAAACAACATTACTTATGTCACAGTTTTGTAAACCTTTAAGGCTGGGTGGGCTCAGCTGGTTTATTTACTTTATTTAAAGGTCATCAAGGTGTGTGATGGCCTGGGTTCTTATCTGAAAGAATTTGCTTCTAAAGTTCATTCAGGTTATTGATAGAATTTGGTTCCTTATGATTCTAGGATTGAGGTGCCTATTTCTGTGTTGGCTGTCCGCTGGGGGCCCAACCTAAGCTTTTAGGGCTTCTATGAGGTCTTTGCTTTCTTTACCACACAATCCCCTCTATCTCCCCTCCATCTCAGAGCCAATCATTATATGTTGAATTTTTTCACATTTGGAATTTCTTTGACTTTCCTTCTGTTGCATCTCTTTTGCTTTGAGTCAGAGAAAGTTCTCACTTTTTTAAGGGCCAGTATGATAAATTGGGCCTACCCTGAAAAAAATCCAGCATAATTTTCCTTGTTTTAAGGTTCGTGAACTTAATTACATCTGTAAAGTTCCTTTTGCCATATAACATAAAAATGTTCACAGGGGCCTGGGGATATAGCTCAGTTGGTAGAGTGCTTGCCTTGCAAGCACAAGGCCCTGGGTTCAATCCCCAGCATGGCAAAAAAAAAAAATGTTCACAGGTTTCAGGGTTTACGATGTGGATATAGTGGTGGGCTGTTCTGCTTTCCATTGATATATTAGGGTTGAGGTATCTATTAGACATCTAAATAGAGATACTGACTACTAGCCAGCTGTGTGTGTACCTGCCAGTCACAAAAGAGATCTAGACTTTGAACTTAACTTTGGGAGTTTTATGCATATGAAGTTACTTAAAATCATGATATTAGATTAAATCACCAAGGGAGTGGTGAGTAGAGGTAGAGAAAATAAGAGGCCTAGGTTAAAAGGTCTGAAAGAAGTGCAACAAGCAAACTAAAATAAAAGGCCAGAGTTTGAAAGAAAAGCATGCTGGAAAACAAAGGAAGGAATCTGTGTCATATAATAAAGACTGGCTGTTGGATTTTTTCAAGTGGAGATTTTTAGTGGTGTTGATGAACAAGTATACTGGTGGAAGCAAAAGCCTCAGTAGAGTGGATTTAGGAGAGAATGGGAGGATCAGACAGTATAAATGATTTTGAGGAGCTTTGCTAAAAAAGAATGGTGATAACTGGTCAGGGAATTGGGGATAAAAAAAGGATAGTTTTAAAAATGATAGCAATAATAGTATGCTAGTGGTTTGTGGGAATGAGATAGAGAGGAGGAAATAATATCAAAGACAGGAAAGTTGCTTGAGCAATGACCTTAAGAATATGAGACAGAGGTGGTGGTTACTTTTTTGGAAATTCTCTTCTGATGAATTATAATTTGTGTGTATGAGTGACATAAGAAGCAGTGTTATTGTAAGAATGAGAGTAGTGTTATAGATTTGAGCAGACAAAACAAAATAGTTTATTATAATATTGGCAAAGAAAATTTACGTGGGAAATTTAATTGCTAGGTAACCACAGGTTTCCTTCCACCACTTGAAGATCATGGTTAAGAATTTTAAATGAGGCAATTTTGCAGAGCTTTTAATTTTTCTCATTTCTTGTCTGCCTATATATGGGTGTGGGCACAAAGTAGAATTTAGTCAGATTGTTGTTTTATTATGTGAATATACTGAATGAATGGAGTGTGAGTTCAAGGGGGGGTTATGCTGATGGGTCATGATATTTAAACTCAATAGATAGGGAAATAAGGGTAATAGAATATAAGGGACAATAAATAATGATTACTGGTGAAATTAAAGGGTTGTTGGAAAGAGTGAATTGGAAATAGGTGGTAGTCAAGAAAGTAGGATGTGCTAAATGGAGATTATATAGGGATTACAATTATTTAGTGATAACAGAATCTAGGTGATGATGGACGTGAGGGTTGAGAATAAGATGATTGGAGGAGAGTGTTGAGCTGAGTTTGGAGGCTGTAAAAGATCATGTGTATTCTGAAACCTCTAAGAAGTAAGATGAGAGTAGTGTAGGGGAGTGATAGTAATATGGGTTCTAAGGAATGGTTGGCAAACTTTGTTAAGTTCTGAATACTAACTAAATATTTTAGGTTTTGCAGAATATACTGGCTGTGTCTAGTACTCTGTGCTATTATAGCTCAGAAAGAACCATCAACAGTTTGTAAACAAGTGGATCTGGCAGTGTTCGAGTAGAACTTTATTATGGACACAAATTTAAATTTCATATAATTTTCATGTATCATGAAATGGTCATCTTGATTTTCTTCCAACCTTAAAAATATAAAAATCATCCTTAGCTGCTGAGCCTGTGGGTACAAAAACAGGTGAATGATCAAAGGGCTTGTACTTTGCCAAATGCTGCCCTAACAGTGAGGCTTATTGGGTGATAAGGTCTGGTGACATGAGATTTTATAGCTGGAGGATTTTAGAGAAAGAGGTATACAGTTAGCTTTGAAAAAATAAGGAAACCTACCCATTCTCCCTACCCAGTGGTATAAGAGCTGTGGGAGCGAAGTAGTCATCATTTATTTGAGACAGCTACAATGGTCAGGGTAGGTCCAAGTTTTTGTTGAAGCAGGAATTTGAAGGGAATATTTAGAGAAAAGATCGAGTTACATAGCACCTTATCCAGTTGACACTGAGTTCCTGAGAGCAAAACAGAAAGGTTTCAGTTATTCAGAAAGGGTGGAAGATAATGGATATAAAAGGGGATGTTTAGTGCTGAATGGGAATTGACCTGGATGGTGTCTTTTGGTGAGTGACATGAACGGGGATAAACCCATAATCATTAATGCTGATAGACTTAAAGCAGGTGTGGCCTTGAACACTTTGAAGGGGTAGAGTGGGATGGTAGTGTGGACTTCATGACCCTGATGGATAGAAGACTTGAGCCATAGCTTCTTTTCAGGAAAAAGATGTCGTTTTAGTGTAGATTTGCCATACTTCTCTGTTGTTATAGATCAGGGAATGTAAGCTGAGTTTTACTCTTGAGTTTCAGGGCTCCTTTGAGACTCTGTTTAATGTTAAAGCACATTTAAATAAAAAGTCACCGGGAACTTTAAAATGTAATTTTTAAATGCGTCTGTACTGTTAGCTAATTTTTTCTGTTCTTTGTTTCTTTTTTCTTTTTATTTTGTTACTGGGGATTGAATCCACTGTCTCCTGCATGATAGACCATTGCTCTACCACTGAGCCCTATTAAAAATTTTTTTTGGTGCTGGGGGTTGAACCCACAGTTGCTTTACCACTGAGCTTCAACTTAGTGTTGTTTTGTTTTGTTTTGAGACAGAGTCTCTTTGAGTTTTTGTTCAGGCTGGTCTTGAATTTTCAGTCCTCCTGCTTGAGCCTCCCAAGTACCTGAGATTACAGGAATGAATTACCATACCTAATTTGTTAGTTTCGATGGCACATTTTAAAATTTTGTTCTATCATCTTCTGTATTTTAAAAAAGCATTCCATTTTAGGGAGTCTGAGGTAGGATTGCAAGTTTCAGACCAATCTCAAAAACTTAGTGAGACCCTGTCTCAAAAAGAAAGAAAAAGAAGAAAAGATTAGGGTTATAACTCACTGGTAGAGTATCCCTGGATTTAATCTCCAGTGCCAGGAAAAAAAAAAAAAAATCCCATTTTACTTATTTATTTATTCTTGAAGTTTACCTCGTTTTATACATGACTTTTTTCAAGTTTATATATGACTTTTGGACTCAACATTTTTTTTTTTCTTTTTTTTCTTTCTTTCTTTTTTTTTTTTTTTCCGCGGTGCAGGGATTTGAACCCAGGGCCTTATACTTGGAGGCAAGCATTCTACCAACTGAGCTATATCCCCAGCCCATGGACTTAGCATTTTTAAGGTTAGAAATTAGCAACAAGAGCTCAGTCCAGTGGTGTAGGCCTGTAATCCCAGCAGCTCAGGAGACTGAGACAGGAGGATCACAGGTTCAAAGACAGACTCAACAATTTAGTGAGACCATAAGAAACTCAGTGAGAGCCTGTCTCTAAAATATTTTTAAAAAGAGCTGGGGATGTGACTCAGTGATTAAGCGCCCCTAAGTTCAATTCCTGTACCCACATCCCAAAAAGAAGACATAAGCAACAAATAAGTACTTCAATGTGATATGTTAAATGTGGTATTACTGTAATCTTTTAAATATTATACCTGTAATATACTAGCATATCTTTTTAACCATGGTGGTGGATGACCAGTGATACATAAAAAATAAATGTTGTTGAGAACAAGTTAGGATTTTATATTAATCATTAAGATTATAATCAGAATGAGCATAAAGGTATGAGAATATATAGCTTTTTGTGGCTGTCTTCGGGGTATTTATGTTTGTGGTTTTTGTTTTTTGGCACTAAGTTCTTTAAAAGAAGATTTGATGTCTGTAGGAACTTTTTAAAGAGTTCTTTATTATGATAAAATCAGCTTATATGTTTGAGTGTGATTGCCTTTGCTGATTTTCCCTTTTTATTGTCTTTCTGAATTTTTAGAACCAGTTTTCTTTTTTCCATAGTACAGTAGGATATTGCCAAGGAAAATGAGGGGAGAAAGTCTTTGCTCTTGACAAAATGGAGAATTGCTTGGTGTTAAAGTTGTTTTTCTAAAAAAAAACTCTAAATGCTTATAAACCACAGTTCACCTCTGTTTTTAAACATATAACATAATTGAACCTGATACCTTATTAAAAAGTAATCTTTAGCTGGTGAGGTTGTGCATGCGTCCTGTAATTCTGTTACTTAGGAGTCTGAGGCAGGAGGATCACAAGTTGAAGGTCAACCTGGGCAATTTAGAGCCTGTTTCAAAATAAAAAGACTGGGGATGTAACTTGAATAGAGCATCTGAGACTCCATCCCCACTACTAGAAGAAAAAATAAGATTTTAAGTCTTTATTCAGTAAGTTGCTTTTTATCATTATTACAACTTAGTTGTTTCTAAACCATCATTGTAAATAGCTCACAATTTTAAGTCTTTTAAAATTTGGATGACTTTTAAATGTATTTGTTTCTCAGCATGGTTTCTCTATACCAGATACCTGATCAGGTTTTCTTCTGTCTCTTCTTATAGTTCTTTTAGGAGAGAATAAAGAAGGACCTAAATTTTAAGTATATCTTTAAAATTATCTGTTAACTTTCATATATTTTTTTAATTTAATGCCTTTTCTCTTTATTATTAAAAATGGTCTTTTTCTCTTTATTATTAAAAATGGTCTTATAAATAGAATGGTAAGGTTTGTAAGTTGTTAAGAAAATTTAGGATTTTAGTTTATAATTATAATAAATATAATTATGTACATTTTAGGTCCAAATAAATGTCTTTTTCTATATATATGTATATATACGTATATATACATATATACATATATATAAATGTCTTTTTCTATATATACGTATATACATATATATACATATACATATATATACATATATACATATATATATATTTTTTAGATTGTCAGTGAACCTTTATTTTATTTATATGTGGTGCTAAGAATTGAACCCAGTGCCTCACACATGCTAGGCAAGCGCTCTACCACTGAGCCACAACCCCAGCCCCTCGTATTCTTTTTGTAAGACTTTTTGAATCTAGAACAAACCTATTTTTGTAAAATAAATTCTTTGTGATGTATACGTTCTACGTGTTTCCTCCTTTTTATTTTTTGTCCAGGGATGGGAATTGAACTGAGGGCCTTGCACATACTAGGCAAGTGCTCTGGGACTGAGCTACATTCCCAGTTCTTTTAATTTTATTTTGAGGCAGGGTTTCGCTAAGATGCTCTCTCTGGCTGTGAATTTGGAGTCCTTTTGCCTTAGGCTCAAGTAAGTGGGATTACAGGCATGAGTCTCCCTGCTTGGCCATTTTAAATATTTTAAAAAGATTAAAGAAATTTTTAGAACTTTTAAGTTATAATGAAATTCAACTGTAAATTTAACCATTTTGTTATTTATTTAAACATATGTACATAATACTGGGGATTGATCCCAGGGGTACTTTGCCACTGAACTACATCCTCAATCCTTTTATTTTTTTATTTTGAGGCAGGGTCTCGCTAAGTTGCTGAGGCTGGCTTCCAACTTGCAGTTTTCTGCTTCAGCCTCTCAAGTTGCTGGGCTTACATGCATGTGCCACGTTGCTTGAATTCCATTCTTTTTTTTTTTTTTAACTGGGGATTGAACTCAGGGGCACTCGACCACTGAGCCACATCCCCATCCCTGTTTTGTATTTTATTTAGAGACAGGGTCTCATTGAGTTGCTTAGGACCTCGCTAAGTTGCCCAGGCTGGCTTTGAACTCGAGATCCTCCTGACTCAGCCTCCCAAGTTGCTTGGATTACAGGCGTGCACCACCACGCCCGGCTTAGTTCATTCATTTTTATTGCTGATTACTATTTTATTGTATGGCTATACCATAGTTTATCTGTTCAGCAATTGATGGGACATTCAGGTTGTTTCCAGTTTTGAGTTATTAAAAATAAAGCTGCTATGAACATTGTAGCAGTCTTATATATTGACGTAAGCTTTCATTTCTCTTGCATATATTCCAAGGATTGGAATACCTGGGTCAGGTGGTAGGTGTGGTTCCCCGTGGTGTATAGATATACCTAATTTTTAAAGACACTGCCAAATTTATGTAAGGTGATTATACCATTTTAATATTTCCACCAGCAGTTTATGAAAAGTTCCTATTTTTCTGTATTCTCTGCAACATTTGGTATTGTTAGTCCTTTTTCTTTTGTTGGTGCATATTAATTATGTAGAATGGGTTTCGGTATGGCATATTCATACAACATGCATTGTTGGTGGTTTTACTTTTAACCATCTAGTGAGTATGTAATGGTTTCTTGTGAGTTTAATTTGCATTTATAAATTTTTAATTTTTATTTTTTTTTGGTGGTGCCATGGATTGAAACCTTTTTCATGCTAGGCAAGACATGTGCTACAACTGAGCCCTGATTTGCATTTTAACGTTTAATTATGTTGAACATCTTTCCATGTGTTTATTTGCCACATTTATTTTTGGTGAAGTGTCTATTCAGATTTCTCCACCTGTCCTTTTTTTATTGATTTGTTTATTAGTGCTGGGAGTTTTGTGAGACTTCATGTATTCTGAATGCAAATCCTTTGTCAGGTATGTTATTTTCAGATGGTTCTACTCTGTGACCTGTCTTTTCATGCTTCTAATCTTTTTTTGTGTTTGTGTGTGGTGTTAGGAATTAACCCAGGGTAGCAATGGTCTCTAACATTGAGCTGCATGCCCATTCCCTTTTTATTTACTTTTATTTTGAGGAAAGGTCTCATTAAATTGCCAAGACTGGCCTTGGACTTGTGATCCTCCTGCCTCAGTCTCCTTGAACTGGGATTTCAGGTGTGCATCCAAGTGTCTAGCCTCTTTTAATTAAGGCATTCTTAATTTTTCATGTTTTTCTCTGGGCGTTTTATATTTTTTAGTTTTACATTTAGTTCTATGGTCTGTTGTGGTTAGTTCACAACAGACCATAGATTAGGTAGAGTTTAGATTAGGTAGAGTTCATCCTCCAACTTTGTCCCCCCTTCCTCAAAGTTGTTTGGTTCTTTGCAGTTTGTTTTTGCCATGCTAGGGTTTTAACCCAGGGTCAGAAAGCATGCTATGAAGCATTGTACCACTGGGGTACATCCTCAGTCAGTTCTTTGCATTTTTAGAATTTTAGAATAAGATTGACAAGACTGCTTATATTTTGATTGGAACTGCTTTCAGTGTATTAGAACATTTGAGAGAGAGAATTAATATCTTAATGTTGAATCTTCTGCCATTATATCACTGTATTTAAGTCTTTAATCTCAAGAATGAGTGTACAGGTCTCTCTCTCTCTCTCTGTGTGTGTGTGTGTGTATGTGTATATTTTCTTTTTTTTTAAAGCTTTATTGCTAAGCATTTTGTTAACTGATGCCATTGTAAGTAGAATTTTTTTTTTTTTTTTTTGAGGGGTTGATATCAGGTATTGAACTCAGGGGCACTCAACCACTGAGCCACATCCCCAGCCCTTTATCGAATTTTATTTAGTGACAGGATCTCACTGAGTTGCTTAGCCCCTTGCCTCCAAAGCCACTGGGATTATAAACATGCACCACTGTGTCCAGCATAAGTTGAAATTTAAAAAATGTCAATTTCAGATTGTTATTTGCTAGTATATAGTTATATAATTGATTTCTCTTTGTTGATCTTATATTCTGCAACTTTGCCAAAACTCTTATCTGTTCTAGGAGATTGTTGATTCCATAGAATTTTCTTCATAGATGATCATGCGATCTGTGAATATGATTTTACTTGGTTCTTTCCAATCTAGATGCCTTTATTTCTTTTCTTACATATGCCAGAAACCCCAGCATAGTGTTGAATAGAAGTAGAGTGGAAATTTTTTTTTTTTAAACATTAGGGGGAAATATTCAACCTTTAAGCATTATATATTATATTGAAGAAATTTCCTTCTAGTTTGCTGAAAGTTGTTTTTGTTGTTGTTTTTAGTCCTAGGAATTGAACCCAGGGCTGAGCCACATCCCTAGCCCCTTTTATTTTTTATTTTGAGATAGGGCTTTGCTAAGTTACTAGTCTTGAACTTGTGCCAGCCTCCCGAATTGCTTATATTATAAGGGTATGCTATTGTGCCTGACTTCTGAAAGTTTTTATCAGCTGTGGATATTGAATTATGCCAAAGCATTTTTCTGTATTTTACAATTAGATATATTGAAATGATTCCATGGAATTTTTAGTGTGTTAATATGATGCATTATGTTGGGTGATTTTTCTAGGGTTAAAACAACCTTGGATTCCTGAGATGATTCTTACTTGGTCTTGATGTATTATCATTTTTTACTTATCATTAAATTGTTTTTTCTAAATTTTAAAGGAACTCTTAACATCTTTGTTTAGGATGGATGTTGGCTTATGCTTTTCTTACTTTTTTTCTTATAATGTCTTTGATTTGAGTTTCAAAATAATACTGACCCTCTTATAATGAATGGGTTTTAAGTATTTCACCCTTTTTTTTCTAGAAGAGTTGGTATAGGTTTGTTGTTATTTCTGTTTCTAGGCTTGACTTCTAAACACTCCTAAAGCAGTTTAGGTCTGGAGTTTCTTTTATTTTAAAAATATTTTTAGTTGTAGATGGACACAATACCTTTATTTTATTTATTTTTATGTGGTGTTGAGAATTGAACCCAGTGCCTTTCACGTGCTCGACAAGTGCTCTACCACTAAGCTATACCCCAACCCCTCTTAATTTTATTTTATTAATTTATTTATTTTGGTACCAGGGATTGAACCCAGGGGCACTTAACTGCTGAACCACATCCCCCAGTAAATGGCTGAGATTGGCCTTGAACTTGTGATCTTCCTACCACAGACTCCCAAGTTGCTGGAATTATAGGCATACACCACCATATGTGGCTTGCTTATATATATGAAATTATACCAATTCTCTACAGTCTTTTCCAGAAGACAAGATCAGAAGGAATACTTCCTTAACTCATTCTGTTATGCCTAATATCAAATATGCATCACCTAATAGCAAAACTAGATGAAAATATTAAAGAAAAGTGCAGTTCAGTCTCTCTCCTGAATAAAAATTGGGAAGTACTCAACAAAATATTAGCAAATTGAATCCAATGATGTATAAAAAATTATATATCATGACCAAGTGCAATTTATCCCTACTACTAAAGTTGGTTCAATATTTAAAACTCGTAGGGCAATCTGTCACATCAACAAGCTAAAGAAAAATCAAGTGCTCATGTCAACAGATGTGAAAAAAGTATTTGAGAAAAATCAATACCCATTCATGATTAAAAACTCTTAGCAGAAATAGAGGAGAACTTCTTCAACTTTAGATAAAGAACATCTATGAAATTATACAGCTAACATCATATTTCATGTGTGAGAAACTCAAAGCTTTCCTCCTGCAATGAAGAAGAAAGGCAAGAATATCTGCTCTTACATCCTTGTATGGATGCCTGCACAAAAACCTGTACATGGATGCTTACTGCAGCTTTATTCATAACTACAGAATCAAAAAAGTTGGTACAACCAATTTCAGCAGGTAAATGGATAAACTATTGTGTTCAACAAGGGAGTATGCTAAAGAGAACTGATCCAGCAAGTCTTGAAAAAAATGTGGAGGAAACCTAAATACATATTACCAAGCGAAAGTAGCCAATCTTTTAAAAGGGCTGCATGCTGTGTTATTCCAATTAAATGACAGTGTGGAAAAGGGGAATGGAACAGACAGTGAAGAGATTGGTGGTTGCCAAGGGTTACAGGGAGAGAGGGATACACAAATGGAGCACAGATGTTAAGGGTAGTGAAACTACTCTTCATAAGATAATAAAATGGTGTATACTTATACATCTGTCAAAATCTAGATTGAACACAGTTAGTAAACCCTAAGGTAAACCATGAACTTTGTCAAGTAGATTCTCAGGTATAACAGATTTTACCACTTTGGTGGGAGACCATATAAGATTGGGGATAGAAGTTACATCAGGACTTTCTATACTTTCTGCTCAATTTTACTGTGAATCTAAAACTACTCTAAATATAATATTTAATTTTATATTGCTTATATTAGAAAAAAGGTCAAAAAAATTTCATCACCTTGTACCTTAAAGTTTTAGAAAGAGACATAGTAGAAAAGGAAAAAAATCACAGCAAATATTAATATAGAACATAAAATGCAGAAAAATCAATGAATCCAAAAGTTTATAATTTTAGAAGAAATATAAAATTCATAAACCTCTACATACTGATCAGGGGGAAAAAAGGGTGGGGAGAAGGTACAAATTACAGAAGCACATTCAGGAAGTAAAAGTTGAGGTTGTCGCTCAGTGGTGGAGTGCATGTCTACCCCTGAGAGAGATAATTTTTAAAAAATAGATGTAAATAACCTAAATAGTCCTATATCTATTGAAGAAACTGAACTGTAGTTAAGACCATTCTTGCTGGGTCTTAACCCAACAAGTTAACATTTGTAATCCCAGTGAACACCTGTAATCCTGGTGATTTGGGAGGCTGAAGTAGGAGGATCTCAAGTTTGAGGCCAGCCTCGACAATTTAATGAGACCCTAAGCAATTCAGCAAGACCCTGTCTCAAAAGAAAAAAGAAGTTCTGGGAATGTGACTCAGTGGTTAAGCACCCCTGTGTTCAGTCCCTGTTACCAATATTTTGGTGGCATGGAGTTGTTCATAGTATTCCTTTTTTATCCTTTGTTCTTTTTTCATTTCCGGTTAATAATTTATTATTATTTGTGTTGTTAAATCTCTGCATATTTGGGGATTTTCTAATTGATCTTTCTGTTTTATAGTTTAACTCCATTGTTATCTGAGAGGAAGGAATTATATGACTTATATGCTTTCAGATTTGTTAAGATATGTTTTTAGTTCAGTTATGTTTTGCTTGTTGGATCTGTCCATTTCAGGTAGAGGACTGTTAAAATTTCCAACTATAGTAGTGGATTCATTTATTTCTCCTTGCAATTCTTTCAGTTTTTACCTCACATATTTTGATGTCTTATTGTTAGTCATATACACTTGAGTTATTGACACCTTTATCATTACCTAATGTCCCTCTTTTTCCCTGTTAAATTTCTTTGGTCTGGTTTGTTTGTATTTAATATTAAGTACTCCTGTTTTAGGGGCAGGGGGATTAGTGTTAGCATAGTATATTTTTCTCCATTTATTTTCTTCAAACTATATGTGTCTGTATTTAAAGTAGGCGGCTTGAAGAGAAAATGTACAAAATTGGAGAAAATCTTTGCTAGCTTCTCTTCTGATTAATATACAGAATATACAAAGAACACTGTATGTTTTTATTTTCTTCAGTTTGAATTTATACCAAAGTGTAGAGTTGCTCTGTTTTATTTTTATATTTATCTACTTGGTGTCTTCTGAGTTGCTTTTGTCTGTGGTTCAGTTTTTGCCATTAGTTTGGGAGAGATTTCTTATTTTTTTTCTTTTTTGTACTGGGGATTCAACCCAAGGACACTTTACCACTGAACTACATATTAAGCTGTTTTTGTTTTTTATTTTGAGACAGGGCCTTACTGAGTTGCTGAGATGGGCCTTGAACTTGTGATCTCTTGCCTTAGCCTTGTGAGCCACCAGGATACGGGCATGTACTGTCATGCCTGGTCTATTCTCTTCCTTTTTCCTTTTCTGCTTCTTGGTTTTTTTTCTCTTTGCTCTTCAATTTTGGAAGGTTCTATTGTCATATCCTCAAACTCAAATTTTTTCCTTAGCAGTGTCCAGTCCTCTATTGATCTCAGCTTTTACATCTAAAAAAGCTCTTGTTTTGAGCTGGGTGTTGGTGGTGCATTCCTGTAATCCCAAGGATTTAGGAGACTGAGGCAGGAGGATCACAAATTGGAGGCCAGCCTCAGCATCTTAGCCAGACTGTGTCCAGATAGATAGATAGATAGATAGATACATAGATACATAGATAGATAGAGAGCTGGGGATGTGCTCAGTGATCAAATGACTCTGGGTTCAATCCCTGGTACCAAACTTTTATTTTGAGTTTGTTTTCAAAAGATGTTTTAGCTGGCTATGGATATGCTAGGTTGACAGTTTGGTTTTTTTTTTTTCTTTTTACTACTCTTGTATTTCTAGGTGCTTTGTTTCCATGGAGATCTTTTTTGGTTTGTTTTTGGAGATACTGAAAAATCAAACCTGGGTGCCTTTTTTGTCTGAGTTACAATCCCAGTCCTAAATTTTTCTTTATACTGAGACATAATCTCACTAAGTTAAACGGTTAACCTTGAACTTGGTGATCCTCTTGCATCAGCCACCCTAGTAGCTGGAATTACAGGTGTGCATCACCACACCCAGCTGCTTTCATCTTTATCATTGCTTTGTAGTGTTTATTGCATTCCAAAAAACAAAATCCTGACTTCTTTTAAAAATTTCCTCTGTCATTGTTTTTTTAGTGATTAATGTTGTAGAGGAGACCTGCTGGCAGAGCCTGAGCAAGGCAGCCAAGAATGTCCCCACCTTGGATTCTTGTGTTCTTACTTGAGAGGATTCTAGGCAAGACAAGAGACTTACTCAAAGAAAAGCAAAGTTAATTAGGAGGAAAGGGAGAAGGAAGAAAGGAGAGGGTGAAAGTGGGTCCTCTGGACAAGAAGAATGACAGTGGCCCTCCGAGTTAGGGATTTTAAAGGATTTCCAAGTCCCATTGTTTTTGCCTTAATTTCTCATACCCCCTTAATCTGTTTATTACCCATTGAGTAGTCCTCAGCAGTTTTTGTGAGGGATAGATGTGACGTAATTTCAGTTATAAGGGAGGATCCTGGGTATGACATGATCTTGAAATGATTTTCTTAGGGATGTAATTAATTATGGCAAGGTGGTTTTGACATACCAGACCCCCATCCTTCAGGTTCTTGCCTGTCCTATTAGGCTCCCTGTGGTTTTCAGCTGCCCTTGATTTGTGGCTGACTAGCTACCTAACAATAAGCAGTTTGATAATGATTTGGGTTTGGGTAGTTTTCTTCCTGTTTCTTGTGATTAGGGTTAGTTGAGCTTCATAAATCTGTGGGCTTGATGTTTTCATCAGTTATGTAATTTTCCCTGGTATTATTTCATTACTATCTCCCTTCCCATTTGTCTTTGGGTATTCCAGTATCGTTAAATTAGGATGCTTAAAGTTGTTACACAACTTACCAATTTTTTTTTATTTGTTTATTTAAAATGTCTTCATCCTTTCAGTATTAGATAATTTATGTGCTGTGTTTTCATGCTTGGCCTAGTGAAAAACTTGTGGATATGCTTGAATAATACATAATTTTATTTTTAAATTTTAAGCATCATATTGTTTACTTCTGATGGAAGACACAATCCTTGTTTGTTCCTCTTCCTCTTGTATCCTTTTTCAACAATGTTGATAACAGAGCCTTATAGAACAATCCAAGACAACCATACCTTTTTACAAAAAAATCAGAACAGGTGTGTCTTTGGTTACCTATTACAGAATTATTACTTAATTCTAAATGTAAAATTTTTGAAGTAGGAAGTACTGTTTCTCATTAGTGCTATTGAGTAGGTATATTGAGGTTGTGTCATCTCAGAGGACTAATAATTGTACTTAGCCACTAAACAAAAATTATACATAATTCTAAATTACTCCCTAAGTTGCTTGCAAACCACATTATAGACCTATATATTTATGCACTAATTTGAAGACTCAGTACAACCAAATAATCCAGTTTTATCATTAATGAGAAAGAACAAAAAGACCATATTTCCTTTTTTTTTCCTTTTTCTCTCCTTCCTTCCTCCCTTCCTCCTCCTCCTCCTCCTCCTCCTCCTCCTCCTCCTCCTTCCTTCCTTCCTTCCTTCCTTCTTTCTTCTATCTTCTTTCTTCTTCTTCTTTTTTTTTTTGGTACTAGGGATTGAACCTAGGGGTGCTTAACCACTGAGCCACATCCCCAACCCTTTTTTGTATTTTATTTAGAGATAGGGTCTCACTAAGTTGCTTAGGGTCTTTCTAAGTTGCTGAGGCTGGCTTTCAACTCTCCATCCTCCTGCCTCAGTCTCTTGAACCACTTGGGGTTACAGGTGTGCACCACTGCATCTGGCAAGACCATATTTTCTTTAGTTGAGTACTGTGTTAGTTTTCCATCACTATGACAAACTAACTTAGATAATTAACTTATATGCAGGAAAGGTTTATTTTGGCTTATAGTTTTACAGGTTTCAGTCCATGGTTGCTTGGCCCCATCGTGGCACATTACATCATGGTAAAGCGATTGACAGAAGAGGTCTGTTTATCAAAAGGAAAGAGAAAGAGAGGGGAAACAGGACTACTATCCCAATATCCCCTTGAAGGTTGTGCCCCCATTGATCTAATTTCCTTTCGTTGGGCCCAGTTTCCTAAAGGTTCTACCTCCTGGTAGCACCACAGGCTGGCATTTAATTAAGCCTTTAAATACATGCTTCTTTGGGGGACATGTCGTCTAAACTTTAAGTACTAAATGAAGTAGTTTGCACTTTATAGTCCAAATTGTAAGAAAAAATAAGTACTTTTATGCACTAAGATCATCCTCAGTAGTGAGTTACACTGTGAGAAGCATTTAGGATGAGAATCTGAGGAAACAATAGCTTTGTGAATTTAGTCTCAGACTTAATCTTTGCCTCATTCAACCCTCTTCATTCCTCTCTGCTTTTTTAAAAAATCTTTTTGACTTTTGAGTTATTTGCTTGTTGTAGAATTCCCCAGTACTCTAATTATCTTAGCACATTATTGAAAAAGTACTTTTAAATTAGCTTTCAATTTGGAGTTAAAGTCAGGGTTCCTCTGAAACCTGTGTATCTCTGGAGGGTGGTTCATTATGTGACTTTTTTCCCCCTTAAGTGAACATTTTTAGCTAACCTCTCCTCCCCCTATATTAAGAAGTCTGATATCTTTGGACACTTAAAAGGTACGGAAACTTGTTTTAAAGTAAAATGTTCAGCTGGGTGCAGTGGTGCACACCTGTAATCGCAGCTACTGGGAGGCTGAGGTAGTCAGATGGCAATTCAAGGCCATCCTGGACAACTTAGCCAGACCTTGTCTCAAAATTAAAAAAACAAAAGACAAGGCCATAATTCAGTGGTAGAGTGCCCCTGAGGGTTAGTACTATTTATTTAAAAAAAAATGTTGTTTATGGATTTAATGTGATACTTATTTCTGAATTTTGATTGTTTCATTCACTACTTTTTTATAGTGCTTTTTCCAAATGTAATATTTTTATTGAATTTATGGACATATTTGTACTTCAGGGTGGAAGCAAGGATATTCTGTTCAATAAATAATTTCCCAACCCAAATTAGGTTGTTCTGTGGAAGTGAATAGTATATTTCCATTCATAGTACTCCACCAAATTTTTTCTTTAGCCTTTATTTGATACTTGAACAAAATACATGAGTGAAGAACACCACTATGTTTTCTTAGATGACTTTTAAACTTCACTAGGTCATACAAGGATCAGATATGAGAGGAATGGAGAACCTCACCATCAACTCAAGTAATTGGAAAAAAATATTTGAAAAATGAGATGGGGTAGTTTCCAAATTGACCTGCCCAGCATGGAAAAGGTTCATGTTTCTAAAGTAAGCCATGAAGTTTCATTAGCTTAATGTGAAATGGCCAAACTTACTTTGAGACCTTTGTTCTTGTTTGTGGATTATAGCTTGTTAGAATAGAATAGTGACTTTTATTTTTATGAGCTAATATTTTTTTTTTTTTGTATTTGATGATGAAATCTGTTATTGTGAGAGAGATGATGGGATTTGGGAGTGGCAACTGGGCATAAGTAGCAGAAAATAGTAGTAAAGAAGGTTTACTTTTCAAAACATTGGATGATTTCTCATATTCCCTTTTAAAAAAAAAATTTGGTTCCTGTGGTGCTGGGGATATTTCTTCTTTTTGAACATTGATTTTCTTAAAAATATCAATTGTTCTGAAACTTGGTTTTATTGTCACTTTCTCAATTTAAAAATGTCTTCTATGGAGTTATGGTTATATGTGGGAAATTCATATTTCTGTATTTTCAGACACCCCCCCCCCCCATTTTTAGAGAAGTTTTTGAAATGAAAAATAACAAGCAGGTACAGTGGCCCACTATTGTACTCCCAGCGACTTGGGAAGCTGAGGCACGAGGATTGCAAGCTCTAGGTCAGCCTCAGCAATTTAGTGAGACCCTAAACAACTTAATGAGAAAATAAGAAAGAAGACTAAGAATGTAGCTCAGTGGTAAAGCATCCCTGGTTTCAATCCTCAGTACCCCAAAATACATAAGTGAATAAACAATATATTTATATATAAATGAATTTCACATATATATGTATGTTTATGTATATATATAAATTTAGGCTCACTTCTGTTCAAGGCACTCAGTGAACTTAAATGCACTGGGTACTTCAGACACTTGAGTGAATTTAACTACGATATAAAAAATTCTTGCTCCTGTGGACCTTATAAACCTTTTGAAGCATGTTGACTAATGTACAGCTGGTGTAATACATTTTCATAGTCATTAAATTTGCCATCATTTATAAATGCCTTGTATTCAAAATGATTATTGAAAACTAGTGGTTCAAAGGAATCTTTTTAATTATATTTTTTTCCTTAAACTAATAGGGAAGAAATGATTTCTATTTCAAAGACTTAGTCATTTCTTCTTTTCCAAAGGCAACTTCATTTGAATGCTTTAAAAAGTCTTACTTTATACTATGTAAGAGCCATATAATGGATATAGTCTTCTAATAGATTTGTAGCACCTTAGTTCTAATTATTGCTTTCCTGTTTTGAACACTAAAGCTTATTATGATTTTGTGTCTATGAGGTAATATGTTCTTGTTGAAAATGTTGTTGCTTAAGAAGTGAGTACCTTTGGTGTCAGTTAATAAATATCATTAATAGGTACCTTTATTAATTGCTGCACTCTGGCTCTCAAAGAGCAAAACATTATCTATAGGTTTTTTTGTTTGTTTTTGTTTTTAAAATAATAGGTCTAGGGATATAGCTCATTGATAGTGTGCTTGTTTAGAATGTGTGAAGCCCTGGTTTTCAGCCTCAGGTCTACCACGGCAGGGCAGGGTGTGGGGGGGGAGTTACACTATACTTGAATTGTTTTTACATGATTTTCTTCAACAGAGGGACTTACAGTACTGAAAGTTTCATAAGTTTATCTTACAGATTAAATAATTATTAATGTGCCATATATTGTTTTCTGTAGCTAAATGTAATCAGTTCTTTTTTCCTTTTACTTCCTTTAATCAAAATGTTAGACTTACACAAGCACTAGCAACAACTCTATATCTGGATCATTGAAGCGCTTGGAAGATACTACGGCACGATTTACAAATGCAAATTTCCAGGAAGTCTCTGCACACACGTCTAGTGGAAAAGATGTTTCAGAGGCTAGAGGGTCAGAGGGCAAAGGGAAGAAATCTTCAGCTCACAGCTCAGGTCAAAGGGGAAGGAAACCTGGTGGTGGAAGAAATCCAGGAACAACTGTGTCAGCAGCTAGCCCATTTCCACAAGGTATTAATCATGCTGTTTTAGTTAAAACACTTGTTCTGATTATGGTCAATATACTTTTATTTTGTAAAAGAATTTAATTTTTACTTCTAATTAATGAATTGTTCTAGATTACTATTTAATTAGATGATACAGTAAGATTACTTTGAAGTCTAGTATTTTCTGTTAAAATATTTCTGGAAGTTTTGATTTCTTTTCAAGTTATAACTTATGCTTTTTAAGTTAAAATGTAGTTTTAATGGTTAGTTGTAGAATAAAGGTTAAGACTGGGGAAAGAAACAATAAAACAGGAGTTTTACTTTCTACCCTGTAGAACAGTCATTCTTTTCTGTTAAATGTTTTTACTTACCTTTTCTAATTAAACTTTATAACCATAATTAAACATTAGAACAGTTAAACATTAGAACAATTGTTAGGGAATTGAACAAGTTTTAGGGAATCTAATAAGTAGGTCTCAGTACATGATAATTGTTGATCAGTAGTGCATTTATTGTGAAACTTGAAGTTTAAAGTAGAATTTTACTCAACTTTTTTATCTTCTGTGGTTAGGATGTTATAGGAAATCCTGTTAAATTTGAATTTCATATAAACTAATAGTATAAATATATCACAAATACTGTTTGTTGTTTAACTGAAGGTCAAAATTAACTGGGTATGCTGTTTTAGCGAGAAAAGAATAAATCAGCTAAATTAATTAATTTATTTTTGTGGTACTGGAGATTAAACCCAGGGGTGCTCTTACTACCGAGCTATATCCCCAGTCCCTTCTTTTGGAAAGTTCAATATCATTTGTTTAATTATAGTGTGTAATCACCCAGTCCCTTTTTAAAATTTTTATTTTGAGACTAAGTTTTGCAAAGTTGCCTGTACTGGCCTCAAACTTGGGATCCTCTTTCTGCAGCCTGTGACCCAGGCTGTCACCATGACTGGCTGCAGCTAAAATTTAGAAAACATAACTCTTCTTTGATTGCTTTTTGTAATTTTTAATGTGAACATAAAATTTTGAGAATTAGAAATATTAATAATATTGGAGGAAAATATACAATAAATGTCTCCAAAGGACTTTGTTCCCCTAGAAGTAAGAAAATTGCCCTTTTTTTTTTTTGCTCCTGTTGAAGCTTCTGCTCATAATAAACTTATAAAGAAAATTTGGCAGAACAGTATTTGAATATGTAGATTACTTAGTTTGCTGACCTCTCATTAAAGAGTATATTCAAGTAGTAATTTGGAGCTTGTAGATATTCAGATCCCAGATATTTTGTGTGTGTGTGTTTAAGTATAAATTTAAATGCCAAATTTATTATTTTTTTGAGTAAAATTTAACATTTGTTATTTGTGTACCACCTTGAAAAAATAGCGAAACTTTAATTAACTTTATATGTAATAACTTCATTCACATTTTGAAGGTGATAACTAGCAGAATTCAGTCAGTATTCTGCAATTAATACCTTATTTCACACTGTTAAATTGCATTTTGTGTGTGTGTGTGTGTGTGTGTGTGTGTGTGTGTGTTGCTGGGGATTGAACCCAGGGCCTTGTGCTTGTGAGGCAAGCAGTCTACCAACTGAGCTGTGTCTCCAGCCCTTAAATTGCCTTTTCAAGTTTTTTATTTTTAGTAGTGAGAATGGAACTTAGGGACTGGTGCATACTAGGCATGCACTCTACCATGGAGCTCATCCCCCAGGCCTCAGCTTCCTCTACCCCCACCCCCATTTTTTTTTTTAAATTTTGAGACAGGGTCTTATAAGTTGTCGAGGCTGGCCATGAACTTGTGATCTTCCTGCTTAAGCCTCCCAAGTAGCTGTGATTACAGGCTTGTGCCACTAAACCCAGCCTACATTTTTTAAGTTTTTAATCTATGAAGTACTAATCTATTTGGAAGAGAAATCACCCATTCTTGGGGAACTTTATAATATTTGAAGAATCTTTTCAGTATTTGTTAAGACATGGTTGACAGTGTCTTATATATTATATATAAGATAATCTGTAGCCAGGTGTGGTGGCACACGCCTGTAATCCCAGCACGTGGGAGGCTGAGTCAGGAGGATCGTGAGTTCAAAACCAGCCTCAGCAACTTAGCGAGGCCCTAAGCAACTCAGTGAGACCCTGTCTCTAAATAAAATACAAAATAGGGCTGGGGATGTGGCTCAGTGGCTGAGTGCCTCTGAGTTCAATCCCTGGTTAAAAAAATAAAAAAGAAGATAATCTGTAAAAGTTTTAAACTTTAAATATTTAGAGATAAGGTATTTTAGATAGTTGGTTTTCTTTATAGCAGGTAGTGTTTGAATTTCAGAAAATATACATTTAAAATATTACATATACTATTTTAAAGTATTTACTGTGGAAGTGAGCTTTTAATAAAAACAACAAAAAAGTATTAGAAGAAAAATGGTAACAGATCAGAATGTGTAAGAACTTCTTTATGCCTTGACCCCTAGCACCACCAAAACAGAGAGAATTTCTTTATAACTGCTAATTACATGGCAAATTACTGTAATCCTTAGATGACTGATGTAATGTGAATGCTTCTTACTGTGTTTGTTATTCTATACAGATGCCTGAAAATGCTCATATAAGTACAAATAATTTTGTAAATTAATACAACAGAGGTATTCTTAAAATAGTTAAATTTTAGAACCATTAGTGCTTTTAAAACAGCCATTTCAGAGGATGTTAAAATTTAAAAAATCAAAACCTTGAGGCATAATTTGAAAAGAAATTTTTTGTATGTGAGGGAAAAAAATTGTTGTAAATATTCAGGTTGATTTGTGTGAGATTACTTGTGAATATACTTTACAATAAAATTTAATACTTAGCTTAAAGTTTCCTTTCTACTTTAAATATGCAGTTTTTGTTTTGAAACACTTTAGTTGAAATACTACATAGGTTAGTTTTATGAAACATATATGTAATGACAACAGAGTCTAAACATTTACCTGATTTATTTGGCAAGTGTGGAAGAGGATTTCATAAAATGATTTGGTGAACCAAACTTCTCTTTCATTCCAGGCTATATTACTTTTCCACTAGGTAAATAAGAGCCTTGAGTTTTTATATCACATAATGCGATAGTGAGGAATGGATAGTGAGGAAAGAACAAGAATTGTAAAAAAAAAAAAGTAATGAAAGCTGCCTCTCCCATTATTTTTCCTTCCCTAAAAGCAATAGGAGAATGTTAGTGGTGGGTTTTTCTTTATGTGATTTTTTGGAAAGTGGACTGGGAGAATGTAAGATGTAAATTAGGCCACTTGTTACCAGTATTTTATCATATCCATGTTTTGTTTAGATTGATTGAGCTGAAAATAAGCAATCACTGATCTGTCTTAAAGTTAAAATTTAGAATTTATAACCCAAGAAACATATTTTGGTGGTTATTGTATTTTGGGAACATTTATGATTATATCTTAAGTATTTGAAAAATTAGGTTTGCCAGACATTGTAAGGTCAGATTGTAGCCTTGTCTGGTCTTGCTTGACTGACAAATGGTGAATCTGCTTGTTCTTTAGTCCTTCATCAAGTGTACCCAAGGTGTTGGGGGCGGGGCAGGGGGACGACTGAGGAGTGCTGTGGTAAAAGGTAGGTTAAATAAAGCATATCTTATATCTTAGTAATTGTATAAATGATAACTTGCAATTCAAGAGTAAATATTTAACACTACCTATAAAATGACAAGTGTTTTTTATGAAGATAATTTTAGATAAACTTTATTTCAGGATTCTTTTTCAAATTTTGCTTTGTTATAATAGTGATATCCTAAGTTTTACAGTTAATTTTTAAAAAAGTTCTCTCTTCTTTTTGATGATTGTATCACATCTACTACTCATGGGAACTTTTGCATCCAATTTTTTCTCCTCCCCAATTTTTTATTTTTTTATTTTTACTGCAGGCAGTTTTTCAGGAACTCCAGGCAGTGTAAAATCATCTTCTGGAAGTTCAGTGCAGTCTCCCCAGGATTTCTTGAGCTTTACAGACTCAGATCTGCGTAATGACACTTATACTCACTCCCAACAGTCTTCATCAACCAAAGATGTACATAAAGGAGAGTCTGGAAGCCAGGAAGGGGGGGTAAATAGTTTTAGTTCCTTAATTGGTCACCCTGCGACCTCAGCTATTTCACAGCCTAAAAGCTTTGAAAATTCACCTGGAGATTTGGGTAGTTCCAGCCTTCCTACAGCAGGATATAAGCGGGCTCAAACTTCTGGCATAGAAGAAGAAACTATAAAGGAAAAGAAAAGAAAAGGAAATAAACAAAGTAAGCATGGGCCTGGTAGACCCAAAGGAAACAAAAATCAAGAGAATGTTTCTCATCTCTCAGTTTCTTCTGCTTCACCAACATCATCTGTAGCCTCAGCTGCAGGAAGCATAACAAGCTCTAGTCTCCAGAAATCTCCTACATTGCTCAGGAATGGAAGTTTACAGAGTCTTAGTGTTGGCTCATCTCCAGTTGGTTCAGGTAGGGATTTGCCCATCATTGTTCTCTCTCAATCTCACCACAACCCACTTCTCTACCCCAAAGTTTTAAACAGTTATTATGATAATACTTTGAATTACTAAGTGATATCTAATTAGCATGACATTTCTTAATTCATTTCTTAAGAAAGTAAAAATATCTTACAATCTTAGAAACACAATTTGGTATTTAAATGTTTGGTATTAATCTGATGTTACTTATCTAAATGTAGGCTGAACAGTTTATCTGGTCATCCATTACTTAGAAATACCTAGAATTCATTTTCTATGTTTGTTTTTGGTTCGTCTTTCCAGTATTTTAAAAACCAACACAGAATTCATATTTAGTATGTGAAAGTTTTGACATTTTTTGTTTTGTTTTTCCTTTTTCTTTTTTTTTTAGATAGAAAAAGGGGATTTATTGAAACCAAAGTATACTGCTTGAGAGGGGCAGCAGGCTTCCTCACCAAGACTGGGAGGTCTAGTGTTGGTGTTTTTAGCTCACTTTCTTTAAATGTCATTTTTAGTCTCCACTGTCGAATTTTTCACACAAATATTGTGAAATATTTTCTCTGGAATATTTTTAGCAATCACATTCTGTTTTCAGGGGATACCTGAAATGATTTAATTTTTATTTTGTAGTATGTTTAGTGATTTTACCATTATTTTTATTATAGTACAAGTGAGTTTATGTTACTCACATCATTGGGATGCTTCTGTTACCTGCAGTTTGAATATGAATATTTACAGTTTTTAAAAGAATTATTATTGAAAAGTCACATTTTTAAAGACAGATGCTTAACATTTTAATATTAACTGGAGTGTCAGTGTTTTTAAATTGAATCTTGAATATGAGATAAATGGTTTTCAAGAAATATTGATTATAAACTTTATCTTTTCAGGTTTTATATTTCTTACTGATGAAATATTGAGATTTTAGCTAAGATTAGCTATTGTGGATTATGTCTGTTCTATTTGTTGGTGGGGAGTGTAGATAGAAAATAGTATACAGAAATCAGTACAATTCAATGAATGATTTTATATTTCATATTATATGTTTTATAAATGGTGAATTTTGAATTTTTTAGTGGTGCATATGAGAACTTTAATAACAAACATAAGAATGACCATTCCAAACGAGAAAGGAGCATTATGGGTTAAGATGAGATGTACCAAATAGTAAATGTAACTATCATTTATGATGTATTCAATTTTGTTGAAAGCTTTATATTCACTATCTCATGTAACAACCTTTTGTATAAAGGATTATTATTGTTTGTATTTTATAGTTGATAAAACAGACTTTTAGAGGTAGACAAGTTGCTCAGGATTACACATTCAGAGATTCACATTTCTTTTTATTTCTAATAAATGGCTTTGGTGCCTGTGGTGAACCTGTGAGCCAGCACACACTCCCCCATCCGACCCCATGAGTCATGAGACCAGAACTCTATGACAGTTAGCCTTAGCACTTTGTCACAAAATATCTACTCAGAAAAAATTGGGTTCATGTTATTTTTAGTCAGAGGCATGGTAATCAAATTGAGTACTTAGAAAATTAAGCCTAAATTTGCTTTAGTAGAGAGTGATCTTTAATAGTTTCCTCCAGGTTTGAAGCATAGTCTGAATTTTCAGTCTGAAAATATCTGAATTTTTGTTTTTGTTTTTTGCAGTACTAGGACTGGAACCCAGGGCCCCACAGTAGGCGAATGCTGTACTATTGAGCTGTATCCCCAAACCTGAAAATTCCTGAATTTTAGCACTCGTCTTCAGATTAGCGTAATTAAATATTAATTTACATCCCTAAAAAGATTTTCTAATTTGTTACAGATTTAGGGGAGATTTTAGGTCTGCAAACTGTGTTTCTTATGGGATGATTACTTTCAGAGGGCAGTGTTTGTGGTACATCTGTGGCATTAAAAAATGGATTTATAATTCCTTTACCTTACTGTTAGGTCATGTTAATTTAGGGGGAGCATTCCCAGAGATACTATTATTTCACAAAAGTAAATAACACATTGAGCTTGCCAGGAATTTTTGAAAGTTAGTTTAAAAATCACTCTGAAAATTGTATGTTTTGATAAAGCTATAATTATAGATAAGATCACTCACTTGATGCTATTTGACATAATATATTCTTTTTAATTCTGTGCATGTTATTAGAGTATCAGTGAGAATATTTTCTTACTGATAAAACTCAGTAGAAAAAGTATTCTTATCTAGAAGCTTGGCGAACTGCCATCTATATTTAGGAATTATGCCTTCTTGACCATAAGTTAGGAATTACTGACTACTGATAGATGGTATGTACTATATAGTGTGTTAAGCACTTAAGAAACGTTTAGTGTTATTATTTATTATATAGAATTGTTATTACTCTACATAGAACAAGAAACTTGAGACAGATATTACAGTTCTAAGTGGTGGAGGTATGCATATTCCTGAATTATGAAATTTGACAGATGTTTACTGTTGAGGGTCTAAAACCACATTGGTATAATGCCAGTCATACTTTTTAAGCAGAGAGGATCCATGTGTAAATTTGAACCAATAATTTAACTTTTAGCTATAATATTTCCTTCTGATATGAAATAAGTTAATTTTTTCAATTGGACTAATTTTAAATTGAAAAGGCATTTAGTAATTTAGTAAAGGCATTTAGTAAGAGCAGGGATCTTTCCCCATATAAATAAGTATAAAGGAGGAAATGTCTGCTGTGTACTGCATCATCAAAAATTGTTTTTTAAGCTGAGCACCTGAGGCAGGTGGAGCATGCCTGTAATCCCAGTACTTGGGAGGCTGAGGCAGAAGGATCGTGAGTTCAAGGCCAACCTCAGCAACTTAGCGAGGCCCTAAGTAACTCAGTGAGACCCTGTCTCTAAATTATATACAAAATAGGGCTGGGGATGTGGCTCAGTGGTGGAGTGTCCCTGGGTTCAATCCCCAGTACAAAGAAAAAATTGTTTTCATGCTGGGCACAGTGGCACATGGGACTAGGGAGCCTTAGGCAGGAGGATCATAAGTTGAAAACCAGCCTCAGCAACTTAGTGAGATCCTGTCTCAAAATAAGAAATAAAAAGGGCTGGGAATGTGTCTCAGTGTTAAGCGCCTCTGGGTTCAATCCCCAGAACCCTGTGCCCCCAGTTGTTTTCATGATATTCCTTTTTATAGGATTGATTTGCTTTAATGTCAAGCAAGTTGATAATTTAGTAATGGTGGAGATGACCCTTGTAAGCACATGTTGGCATGATGTTATACCATAACACCTATCAGTCCTAGCTCTGTTATATTTGTCATGTTCACCACTCCATCCCTACTGCCAGCCCAGTGCTTTGAAGATAATAAACACTAAACATGTCTTTTTTTAAAAAAAAAGAATGAGAATAGTATTATTAAAAGCACCAAGTGCATATCATCATATGGGTAGTGGTATCCCATGTGATTTCGTACTTAATCTTCCAAATGTGTGTAGTTAGGCTGCGAGTTAAACTATTTCATTTGTAAGGCTTTTTATATAGCATTATGGGCTGTGAGGATAAGAAATTTTATTAAGTTTGAAAAGATCATGGAAAGATTGAATTCTACTTCAGATTAGCAGAAAATGAAGTTCAACAATATTACCAGGAGAGGAAGTAAATGTATGTTTAGGGTATAAGCCTAATAGGAATAAGAAGCCTGAGTTTTTAGCATAGTTGGAGGTTAATATTAGTTAAATAGGGTTAGGATGGTTTCATGGAGAATTGAATTCCAGGCTGAAGAAATCAGACTAATCATCTAATGGTGGTCTTTATCCTATAGTAAGCATTCTGGGCTTAATTTTGGTGATCCATTATTTAAGAATTTGTTTTAATTGAAAGAAAAACTGTTGTCTCATTTAGCTTATGGTAATGGTAATATCCTATGTTTGAGAGCACTTAAAGGTTTCTAAAGAACATTTCCTTTTAGGTACTGTCATTCATTCTGGGTAGGACAGCTGTTATTGTTGTTACTACTATTTCTCCTGTTTTTATCATAAACTAGGACATAAAAGCAGAAGTAGCATCAGATTCTAATGATGTGATTATCTCTTGGAATTGTTAAAAGCATGAGTTTTAACAATTATTTCATAATGAATTCTAACTGTACCACAGTATAGATGTTTATTCTAAAAGTTCTAGATAAAATTAGAATAGAAACTCCTTGATCAAATAAGGAGTTTACAGAGATTTCATCTGATTAAAGGTTTGGATTATGGCTTTTGCATTAGAATTGAAGTGCATCCTGATAAATGGCCTATTGTTCTACAATGACTTGTACAAAATGATTTTTAGTACTTTGTTTTGAGTGACTGCTACAGGTTGTTAAGTTTTTGACTTTTAGATTATACTAAGGTTTGATTGAATTTCTGCTTACAGATTTTTTTTTTTTTTTTTGAGGATCTGAATAATTAGGTACCCAGCCTTTTGAAAATCAGTACTCTGGCGTTTTGGAAGAGTTGACATGCTGAACTTGTCCTTTTCCACTGTCCAGTTTATCTCATCCACATTATAAGAATTTATGATTTACTAAAGTGAAAGTTCTACAACTATTTTTTTCTAAACAAAAATCAGGATCTTATTTTTTCGGAGAAAAATCTTATTCATTAAATGTCAAGAGGTCAATGTGTTTAGCATTTAATTCTTTTCTTGCAGGGTACTGTGTCTTTTCAAAGTATATAATTTCCCTTTTTTAAAAACCTAACACCTTAGGTTGTTAAATATAGCATTGCCTGCCCTGTTGTTCCTAAGATAAGCTATTTGAAAATGTATTTCAAGCCGGGCACGGTGGCGCAAGCCTGTAATCCAAGCGACTTGGGAGGCTGAGTCAGGAGGATCTCGAGTTCAAAGCCAGCCTCAGCAACTTAGCGAGGCCCTAAGCAACTCAGTGAGACCCTGTCTCTAAATAAAATGCAAAATAGGGCTGGGATGTGGCTCAGTGGCTGAGTGTCCTTGAGTTCAATCCCTGGTTCCAAAAAAAAAAAAAAGGAAAGAAAAGAAAATGTATTTCAGGGGTGAGATTCTTTAGCGGTGATAAATGCTACAAAAGGAGATTTTGGAAACATGCTCCTTTGAGAACAATTTCATAGAGTAAGTTGTTATAGCTTCTGCTGAAATTAAAGGTTATGGAGTTTTAGTGTGAACCCTTAGAATTGTCCGTTTCCTTACTAAACATACTTCTATATCATTTCTATTTAGGTTGGTAAAATGAAACTGAAAAGTTTTTCCCTGGTAAAGTATTTCCATTAGTGGTGTTGATTCTGTAAAAAAGGGAATTATAAAGATACCAATATTAGTCCAATAAACTCTTTAGCAGTAGACTAAGGATTATGGGCAATTTGTGAGGATAATTTAAGTGTGTCCTTAACTGACTCAAGTTCACAATTTTACAAATCTTGATTATTTAGGGTCATAATTGAAAATTATATAGCACGTTACACATTGCTGAGACTAGGATGTAAATTGGAATGTCTTCTTTTGGAAAATTTTCTGATTTTTTTTTTCAGTTAATACTAATTTAAAGTATTTTTTTAGTTGTCAATGAACCTATTAATTAATTAATCTGTTAATTGATTTGTGGTGCTGGGGATCAAACCCAGGGCCTCACACATGCCAGGCAAGTGCTCTACCACTGAGCCACAACCCAGCTTGGAAAATTCCCTGATTTTATTTTGGTCTTCTGATGATTTGAGTAATTGTTAGTGCTATACCATGGCTTCCTTTCTATAAAAGTGCTAAATTGGTCAGGCTTGATGTGATGGCACACGCCTGTAATCCCAGCAACTCAGAAGATTGAGGCAGTAGGACTGCAAATTTGAGACCAACTTGGGCAACTTAGTGAGACCCTGTCTCAAAAAATAAAAAGTGCTAGGGATGTGGCTTAGTGGTTAAGTGCCCCTGGGCTCAATGCCCAGTACCAAAATAACAACAACAACAACAACGAAAAGGTTAGATCAAAGGCCAGAAGAGCCATATTCCAGTTTTTTCACATCAGTAAAATACTTATGCTATTATGAATGTCCTTTGACTATTTTGAAGCACCATTCCAGCTACTTTTTTTTCTATAATGGACCATGTCAAACGCCTCAGCAGCCACCCACCCCTTTAAATCTTGTGTTATGTTTGTTAATGAGGTATTAAGGTGGAGAATTCCCTGCTAAGTCTGTGTGTGTGTGTGTGTCTGTCTGTCTGTCTGTCTGTCTGTCTCTCTCTCTCTCTCTCTCTCTCTCTCGTGAGGCTGGGGATTGAACCCAGAGCCTTGTGGTTGCAAGGCAAGCACTCTACCAACTGAGCTATATCCCAGCTCCCATGTCTTATTTTTGAGTGTCATTTGGAAAGGAGTTAAGCTAAAACCTACATTGTTTTCTAGATGGTTGTTCTGAACTGGACCAAAGTGTTTGAATTTTTTAAACAGCATTTCATGTAACTATTTTTTTTTTTTTAAAGCACTACAGTGATTATAGGTGTGTGCTGGCTTGTTTTATCTTGCTTTGTCTTTCTTCCTACCTCAAGTTACTCAGGGTACACCATGATTAGATTTTTGAGGAACATATGTATACAGATGTGTGAGTGCTGGTTTCCTGGGAACTTCTGTTGTACATACAGTTCTGGGGGCATGCTTTTGGTAGTGATATCCAGGGAATTCCCAGCTCTCCCTCATATCAAACTTTTTGCCAAGTGGTTAGCCTTAAGAGAATATCAGTTCTTCCTAGCAACCAGATCTTTTGAGTTATTCACTGTTTTGATCTTGGTTTTATAATTATTTTCCCCTTAGCATGGTGTATTGAAATTTATTCCCCATATTCTGAGCAGCTTTTACTTTTAGCATTATTTTATTGTTTCAGGTCACTCTGCTTGTTTTCCTCATTTGGGTGGAATAAAAGAGTAACAGTAAAATCTCATTGATTCACACTATCTTTGCAAAAATGAAAGGTATAAGGAAGTGAACTAAGTGTAATTTAATGAGTTGTATACTGTTACATAAGTCGTAATGGATTTCTGTTTATGTATAAACTAAACTATAGTTCTTAAATTGTAATTTCTAGTTGACCACAGTATTAAACTGTTTTTGATAAATTGTTCCTATCTAATGAATTATCTAAAGTGCATTAGTATATCTTGTTGCTTACTGTTCTCTTATTAATGAAGTCATTTGTTATCAATACTTGTTATACAGATTTATTTATAAGCTCTTTTGCCTTTTCTTACTGTTTGTACATACACATTAATAAATTTGTGAAAATTCCATTTTGTTTGGTTCTCTTCCTCTCTTATCCTATTAGCTTAAAATTTTTGTTCCAACAGTTCAGTTTGACCCACTTAGCTAGACTTTTAGACGGATTCCCCACATTTTTCTGGTCTGTTTCTTTTTCTTCCCTTAAGTCACTGGGAACTCTTGCTGATTGCTTTCTCCTCCCTCCCAACAGAAATTTCCATGCAGTATCGGCATGATGGAGCTTGTCCAACAACTAGTAAGTTGTCCAACTGGGTTGGTAACCCTGGCTTTTTGACTCTTATTTTAGTGCCTTTTCTAGTATATTTCCCCATCTTTGAACCACTAAATTTTATATTTCAAAATACAGTTCTTAGTTTCATAGATTTGTTTCTTCTACAAAGATAACATACAGCTTTGTTCAATATTATATTACAGTCAAATTGTGGGCAAATTTAAATTATTGTTGGCCTTTTAATGCTGCTTTTCATAAAATATTTTCAGTATTTTAGTTTCCGTTAGTCTTAATATTAATAAAAATTTTCAGTATTTGTATATTGGCATTAGGTAGCTTCCTGCTTAGATTCTGCACATGTTGTTATTTCTTATACTGAAGCTTGGGAAATGAGAATGTTTGATACAATTAGATTGACATAATGAGATTTTTCATTATGATAACTGTTGTATGTGTCCTATTGTAGATTTTCCTGTGTAAAATTACAACTTATAGAGACTAATTTTTATCAAGACATTGCATAGATAACTAAGGATATTTTTAAAGGTGATCTAAAGATATATAATTATGACACTAAGGAAATTGTCACCATAAAGGCAATATATCTAACATCTCAGTTTAGTGGGTAATATATTGGCAAATGGAATGCAGTATTTAGAAATTTATACTATATAAAAACTATATGCATACTATATGCAGTTTTAGTAATTCATGCAAACAGTACATGAGAGACTTACTGAAATTTTATTATTCTGATTCAGTCTGTGCCTATGTATTTCTTTTGTGTGTTTGAAAATGATCTTAACCTGAAGTCCTTTTTTCCTCACTTAAAAGCTTTCTCAGAGTTGCTGAATGCAATACACAATGGTAAGTTTCATTAGACCCTTCTCTGGTGGTTGATTTATCACAAGATTGCCTTTTGTAGAGAATCCCAATTGAAAGCTAGCATGTTCTGTTGATTATATGATATCCAGTGCTGTGGTGAGTCAGTTGTTCAACACCTCAGTGAAAACTTTGTAGATTTAGGAGGATGATAGGTCAATATAGTTCACCAGTTTGACCTTCACTGTCTCTGTGAGGCAGGATGATAATAATGTTCTAAGTTTCTGAAAGTCTTTTTATGTATGCAAATAGTTTTCCTAGTTCTTTTGAGCTATTTCTTGCCAGTGCACTTGGTAATTAATATCTACTTTAGGAATTTGCTACATCTCACCTCCATTTGGAATGTGAATTTTATTTTTTAGAATTTTGATTTAATAATGCATTGTATACTTTTATTATGTACCCTTATATTTCATTTAGTGTATAAGTGGGAGACAACCTTTTGAATTGTGTCTGCTCTGAGTCAGGATTTATGGTGGAGTTTCATTTTTTCCTGGGTTGGATTTTGAATCAGCATGTAAGGCAAATACTGTTACTTCTCATTTTTGCGAATTATGATGAGGATCAGTCTTGTAAAAATGTGGAAGGATTTCTTTAGCTTCCTCAAGCATCTTCCTTTATCCTTTGAGCTTCAAAAATACTCCTTTGAATCTAGTATCTCCCTTTGTTGATTTTATTTCTTCAAGATTGTATATGATTCCAAAAAGTTTTCCAGTAATTTTCTATAACTTGTGAAATATTGCATATTTTGCTAATGAACTTTAACTTGTGGTCAGTTTGCTTTGTGTTTGGGTTATATTGTCAGATGTTTATAGTGTCAACAGTAAACAAGAAACCAAAGACAAAATGAGCATCCCTAGATACTTTTTCATTGAAGGTGTGGGCAAAGTGGAAAATATGCAAGTGATCATTTTGTAAATGAGTACATTTGTTTATAACTTTTGCTGCCCTATGTAGCCTGTAACTTAGAGGCTTAGATAATGAATAACACGGAGCTTGTGAATATTACATATCTAGAGGAAGAAGGGCATATTGAGCATATTCCTGAGAGTAAGCATGTTGACATTTTTGTATAGACAAGTATAAAAGCTGAAGAAATTTAGCATCTTTTTCAGTTGTGTAGATAAATTTAGACTTGTTATTTAATTGATGAAATATTAGAGACCCTGGTATACTTAGGGTAAAGGAAAGTAAACATCATAGGGAACAATTGAATCAACTGACATACCTCCTTTAATGCTGTCATTCATTGACAAAGTACTGGGTTGTATTAATTCAACAGAATAGTTGACAAGCACTTCACTATTTCAAACACAATCTTCTAAAACTCAAAATTTTAAAGATTTTCTGATATTTCTATGATATTAATTTATTTAACCTACAGAGTCAGTGCTGTGTTTCATTATACAGAGAGAAGAAATGTAATGGACTTACATTTTTATTATAAAGTCAAGTATAGGATTGGTAACCAGTGAATGATATTTAGCTTGTGGGTGATTTCTTCTTTTTTTAATGTGGTAAAATACATGTAAAACATAATTATTTTTTAGCTGATAAATAAAAATTGTATCAATGTAGGAACTTGATGTTTCACTTCCTATATATATTATATCATGTTTAAGTTGGGTTAAACCTATCTTGCTCCCCAAACATATCACTTTTTTTATGGTACAAACTTTTCAAAATCTTCTAGTTTTTTGATATGTATAATACGTTATTGTTTTCCATAGTCACCTTACTATGGATAGCACAGCAGAACTTCTTGCTCCTGTCTGCCTATAACTTAGTACTCATTGATTTTAATTTTTAAGTTAAGTAATATTAAAATTTTTCATATTGTTGTACAGCCAATATCTGGAATCTCTATTTCACAATATTGAAATAATACAGCTATTAAACATCTCCCCGTTTCCTCCTTTCCCAGCTTCAGTGTAGTGTTGACTGGAATTGGTGAAAGTACATTTCTTTGTATTTTCCTTTCCTATACAGAGGAAGCTTTCAGTTTTTAGTCATAACTATGTTGGCTATGGGTTTTCCTCGATGTCCTTTATTAGACTGGTGAAATGTTATTACTGACTCAATTTTTTTTATTTGTTTTGGATTTATTCTAGTACTAATAACCTCCTTATATTCTGGATTCTTGTAATTTGAATCTTTCCATTTATTTTCTTGATGAGTATAGCTGAAGGTTTGTCAGTTTTGATGTTAGAACTGACTTGTGATTTTATTTTCTTTATCATTTCCTAATATTATTAATCCCTATTGTTATTATTTCCCATTTTCTGTTTACATTGGTTTAGTTTACTTTTTCTAGTCTCTTAAGGTACAAAGTTAGGTTGTTGATTTGAGATCACTGTTGTTTCTAAAAGTAGGTTTTTTATGCCAGGCGTGGTGGTACATGCCTGTAATCCCAGTGACATGGGAGGCTGAGGCAGGAGGATTGCAAGTTCAAAGCCAGCTTCAGCAACTTAGTGAGACCCTGTCTCAAAATTTATGAAAAGGGCTGGGAATGTGGCGTAGTGGTTAACCCCAGGATTCAATCTCTGGTACCAAAAAATAAAACTAAATGAAAGTAGGTCTTTTATGATTTCTTTGTTTCTTTATTGTTTTTTCTCCTAGTATTTTCTACTCTAATTATTACTTATCCCATTCACATTCCATTGGAAAACATACCCTCACCGCCCCACCCCAGACTGAACCCAGCCAAGTGTTCTTCCACTGAGCTGCATCCTCAGCCCTTTCTTTTTTATTTTGACACAGTTTAGCTATGTTGCCAAGACTGGCCTCAAACTAGCAATCTCCTAAAGATCTGGGATTACAGATATGCTGCGTGCCCGACTCAGAAATGTATGTACTTACAGCTTCAACTGTCATATATATTCTTTAGCTCTCCAAATCTGTGCCCTAGTTAGACTTTCTCCTAAATTCTAGACTTATATTTCCAGAATCCTAATAATCTTTAGTTCTTACTTTCCATTCTGTTATCTTCTTTTGTTTCTGTATGGTATTCAAGCACTGAAACCAGACATACATTAGGAAGTTAACCAAAACTCTCCCCTCTCATTTTATTGATCATTTTTTAACAAACATTTTGCCTATTGTTTATCCAGTTTTACTTTTTCTCCCTCTTTTCTTTGCCCTTGCTTGGTTAAGTCAAACATAATTTGTGTTAAGTCAAGCATAATTTGTCATAAGAACTTTCTCAGCAACTTCTTAAACTTCACACCATTATCTAATTAATCTCTTGTCTAGATGCTTGGTGACTTGATGTTCTATCTAAAATGCAAATCAGACTGGGCATTGTGGCAAACACCTCTAATTTCAGCTACTCAACACAAGAGGCTGAGGATTCTAAGTTTGAGACCAGCATGGCAACCTGCCTCAAAATAAAAAGGGCTGGTGGGAAGGTGTCTCAGAGGTAGAGCATTTAGCTTGCATGAGGTCTTGGATTCAATCCCTGGTACTACGGGGTGGGGTGGGGGAGCAAACAGAATACTTGAAAATGCAAACCCCACCATTTCACACTGTCTTAAAGGATTTTCTGGTACTTACTTTAGCATGGCATATGAAATTTTTCATAACCTGACTCTTACCTGATTCTCCAGTCTCATTTCTTTATCCAGCGAGCGTCACTGTAAGCCACTTACAGCTTTCCTGATATACTGTACTATTCTCTGCAAAATGTGTGGTTTAGATATTGGTTGTATCTGCTGGTGTGACCTTCTAATTTTTGTATCGAGTAAAAGTAGCATTTAAAATTGAGCATAGTTCTATTTTGTAAGTTTTTCTTTCTTATTTATTTTGCCAGAATTATTAACACTCTTAAAATATTTTTGTGATGGCACTCTAATATTTTCTCCAGTTTATTTCTATTATTCTTCCTGACAATTATTTTGTGTTTCTGTTATATTTATCTTAAATTTGTGGAATTTTAAAACTGTTTTATTAAGCAGTTAAGATTTGGTTGGTTTCTCATTCTCTCTAGCATTTGATGTATTGTGTTTTGTATAGAACTTTATAAAATTTTACTACCTCACTGAAACTTGTTCTGAAAAAATAGTCATAGACATTGCATTTTAAGCAGACATCTTGATTTGATGTTTCTCAGCGAGGATCTGTGGACTTTAGTGGTAGTTGTGCTTTTGGGGGGTTGTGAAATATTCCATAAACTTTTGAAATAAGTGTTTTCAGGTAAGGAATTAATACAATGAAAAATACTTAAATATTTTGCTGATCTTATAACCAAATAAGACACAGTGGGATAAATTTTAGATGAGAAGTTTAAAGAACTTAAAAGTTAAATAAATAATATTAAAAAAATTGAGCCAGCAAAATAGAAAGCAGATGGACTGGGAATACATAGCACAGTGGTAGGGCTGTTGCCTAGCATGCACAAGGTCCTGGGTTCCATCTGCAGCATAACACACACACACACACACACACACACACACACACACACAAACACACACCACAACAGAACAAAAATTCTTTTAAATTAGAAAAGTTAGAGGTATATAATGTAAAATTAGGAAATTTGTTAATTTATTTGAAGGTAGTTTAGAAAGGCAAAGTAGTCATTTAAATATATTTGAATGGGGCTGTGGCTGTGGCTCAGTGGTAGAGAGCTTGCCTAGCACATATGAGGCCCTGGGTTCAATCCTCAGCACCACATTAAAAATAAATAAATAAATAAATAAATAATAAAGTATTGAGCCCATCTACAACAACAACAAAATAAACAAATAAGTATATTTGAATGAAAAAAACATGTGGGGAGGTGAACTTTAAATAGATGTCATCAAGCAAAGTGTCTTGCATTTCACAATATTTGGTTTTGTGGTGGTACCTTAGAACTAGGCAATTTGACTAAGAGAATACAGATTTCATGATACTAATAAACTATGATTTTAACTTATCTGTTTCACTTAGATACATTTGAATACTTATAATGATTATGAAATAAGTAATATACATATAAAGAATACAGTTTTTTATTTTGTTCTTTTGGTAGTGGGGATTGAACTCAGAGCTGCTTTACCACTGAGACGCATCCCCATGGATGCCTACATAATTAACACTTGTACAATAAATCATCCCAGAATATCACGAATGCCATGTCCCCTCCCCCATACTGGGGATTGAACACAGGGCTTCATATTTATTAGATAAGCATTCTACCTCTGAGCTAAATCCAGCCCTTCCAATGTACATGAATTGTGAATCATTCAGTAAGGGTTAATTAGGGGAAAATGGGATCTAGACCTTGAGCATATTGAAAGGTTGCAGAGCACACTGGTGCAAGGTTTGGAATGAAACCCTGGAGAGAGTTACCTGAAAGAAACTTAAAATTTCGAATTGCTCTCCTGAATCACAATCTAAAATAAAGAGAAATATACTTATTAATGGAAGTTCTAAGGTATAGGATAGAACTGTATCTTCTTAAGGAGCTAAGATGAGTTTGCAGGTGACAGAACACATAATGGAATGGTATTAAGCTATGGGCAGGGTGATGATTAAGTCTGTGTAGCAAAGAATTCAGCCAATACAACCTTGCTAGTATAAGTGTAGTATAAGACATATATTATAGATAAGACTGTAAGACTTCTCCCTTTTCCACATTACTCTGTCACTATTGGTTCCTGGAAAATAGGCTTCAAAGTCTGTTCATGTTAATATCTTACTGTGCTTATCATTTCAGTTGTTGAGTTAGCCACTGAGGAGAATATATTTCAATATGCATGTTAACTGCTATAAAGCAAAATGAATTTGTGAGTGTCTCATTAAACTGCAAAAGAGGCCTTATTCAGTGAAGAAAGTAATATGTGGAAAGGAATTATATGGGAGGTCCTTTTAAATTATGTGGTAATGTATTAATAATCATATTTTAGAGTACTGCTAATGACTTGAAATTTATATTTTTTTGTTTTACTTTAACCTTAGATTCCCCTCCCCCCCTAATTTCTGAAGTTCACTAGTATCTATTATGGTAGTTTTTTAGAAACTGGTGATTAAAGAAAAAATCAGAAATTAAAGTGTGTCTTTTCTTCAGACAGAGATGACAGTTCTACACTAGCAAAGCAGGAACTTAAATTCATAGGTATGTACCAAACCGAAGCATGGTTTTAAAGGTAATAATGTCAAATAATCCTAGGGTAACTTAGAAACCTTCCTAGGCTACGGATCTGTAGATAGAAAAATGATGCCTAGAAAGGACTTATCCATAATCTTGATGATAGGTGAGATGAACTATGTTACTGTGTTCTTATTGTTATACTTGTTTGGATTTGTATATAACTTTAAGACATAATAGATGGGTTTTAGAATTACTAAAATGGTTACTCGTAAGGGTCTAGGTGCCTAGGTCTTTGATCGTTAAGACTCCTTTCTACATAATGTGTCAGAAGAAGAATCTGAGAACTTATTGTTTGATATGTCAAATAATTCTGGATCAGTTGAGAATGAGGGTGTGTATTCTGAACTAGAGAATGGGATCCACTACTCTTATGCAGCTAATATATGCATCTGCTCCACTCCTTTCCCTAAAATTCTTAGTTTTCATATACAGACGATGCTAATCTTGCAGGCTATGAAAACTTGCAATATGTAACTTTCCTTCTCAGGACTTACTGTTTATTTTTTTTTAAGAGAAAGAGATTTTCTTTTTTTAAAAAATATTTTTAGTTGTAGGTAGACATAATACCTTTATTTATTTTTTTAATGTGGTGATGAAGTTTGAACCTAGTGCCTCACACATGCTAGACAAGTGCTCTACTACTGAGCTACAACTTCAGCCCATGTTATTTTGATTTGAAAAGAATATATTAAATTCTTTCTATGTGTAAGATCATGAGTTGGTTTGTGGAAATAAGGATAATACCACAAATGGATCCTGCCTTGATAAAATCCACAATCTTAAAGGGAGAGCTGGGCACATATCTGTATTCCCAGTGGCTGAGGATGCAAAAGATGCTGATGCAAAAGAATTACAAGTTCAAGGCCAACCCCAGCAATTTAGCAAGGGCTGAAGCACCTTAGTGAGACCCTGTCTAACAATAAAAAGGGCTGGAGATGTAGCTCAGTCGTAAAGTACCCCTGGGTTATATCTCTGGTACAAAAAATAATTTTAAAAAATGAAGATAAATATGTTTATCAATAGCAATTTCAAGGGCTGTAGTTTAAGCATCTTTAATGATCTCTATATGGAATGAGAAAGACATCATTATCCTATTTACATGAATGGTGTGACTAAATCGTGTACAACCAGAGAAATGAAAAGTTGTACTCCATTTGTATACGACGAACCCACATGCATTCTGCTGTCATGTATAACTAAATAGAACAAGCAAAGAAAAAAATAATCACACAATGTAATAAGATTGTTTTTCATTGTAGTTGGCACTTTCCCCCCTTCCTAAATCTTCCTTTTCTTCCCTTAAACTTAAGCAACAGCAAAAAGGAATCATTGCATAATAACTTTCTTGATGTTTCACATTTGTATTTATGATTGTTGTTCATTTCAGTGTCTCATCTCTTAATTCAAGTACTCTCATTAATGTGACTGCCCATATGTTTATACTTAACTGTTTTTTGTAAAGAAAAAAAATCACACCATATAGTACAAATTCATATCGTTATAGATTCATGATAACCTCAGCTGACATTTACTTTGTTAACATTGATATTCTTCTCCAGTAAACTTTTACTTTTTGCTATCACTGATGTATTTTTAACTCCATGTACCTTTCCTTCCTTATCCCCAATGTATTAGATCTCTTTTTCTCCTACTCCCAGGAAATTTCATCTTCTTATAACCCAGTTCTGCAAATGAGCTTGATGTTATCCATCCCCTTCCATTCACCCAGTCATCCTTATAGTAAAATTTTAGTCTTCAAGTGTACTTTAGATTTCATCTTTTTCTCATACTCTGTTTTTTCCCATGTACATCTAATCATACTTTCTTCTTTCCTCTTGAAAATAATAGCACCCAAAGAAATGAAGAACAAGCAAACAAACAGAAAAACACATGACTTTTTTCTTGGGACTTCTTATGCTTCTGGTCACTATCTTTACCATTATACTTACTAATTACTTTTTCTCATTTTTTTCCAGTGTATTGTATGGAATTTAAAAATATTTTTTTTAGATGTTGATAGATCTTTTTATTTTTATTCATTATTTATGAATGGTGCTAAGAATCCAACCCAGTGCCTCACATATGCTAGGCAAGCGCTCTACCACTGAGCCACAACTCTAGTTCCCTTATGGAATTTTTATTAGACATATTTGGAGTTCATTTCTGCCCTTCATGCCCCTTAAGCTCCTCCTCGTATTTTCCATTTCTCTGTCTGTCTGTTCTGGATCTGGGTTATTTTCCAGACACAGGTGGTGAGGGGGGAGGGGTCTCCGCGCTCCCAAACCCACACCCAGTGCCACCCCACCTAGGGGCGAATGTTCCTGCTCACCCCACCCCACCCCACCCCAGGCCTGGGGCCCCAGCCCTGCACCCTCACAGCCCCGGAGTTTGCAAGACTGGATCTGGGTTATTTTCTATTTTTAATTAATTTGGTTAGCCTGTCTTTAACTCTTCTTCCCACCATCTCCCCTATCCAGTCCTGGGAAATGAACTCAGATGTGCTCTACCATTGAGATATATCCCCAATCCTTCTTATTTTGAGACAAGATCCTGCCAAGTTGCCCAGGCTGATCTTGACCTCTTGATCCACTTTCTGAGGAGCTGGGATTATAAGCATGTGCCCTGATTTTAGCTCTGTTTAATTAATTGTTTCACTTGACTGTTGAGAAAAGAATTTGAGTGGTTTTTTCAATGTTGAAACTCTTCATGGTCCCCTTTAAAATGGACCAAGTTTGGTTTTCTTTCTTTCTTTCTTTCTTTTTTTTTAACGTATGTAGTACTTTTCCCACATCTAAATATATTTTTATGTTGAAACAATCTCAAACTTATAGAAATATTGCAAGTACGAATGAGACAACTACCATTTAGTTTTTTTGATGGTTATCTCAATATTTTTGAAGATGACTAAATTTTGGATTTTTTCATTATTAGAGTCATTTTTTTAAAATTCAGATTATGTTTTTGAAGGAGGAATATCATAGAAATGATCTTTTCATTGCATAATAATAGATGGTGTGCAATCAGGCTTTTTCAGTGTAAAGATTTTCTTTTTTCCTATATAAGTAGTAATTATTTTGTGGAATAAAATGTGGGACTGTGTAAAAAACCCCATTGCTTATCTTTTAGTTTATATCAATTGGATTTATGAATTAGCAGCATATTTATAATCTAGCCCTCATGATTTACTGTGAAACTGATATTGTTCACAGTTTTGTCAGTGGGAGCCACTTTGAACAAGTTCCATGTCCTTTTGACACATTGTTGTTACTCTTTGAATGATTCTTTACTTTCTGGCATACAAATATATTAGTTTACTATTGCTGCCATTTAAAAAATTACCACAAATTTAGAAGCTTAAGAGCATATGTATTTATTAGCTTTCATTTATTTTATCAGATTGGGTTGAGCTGGCTGATTTTCTGTTTTGAGTTTCACATAGCTGAAATCAAGGTGTAGGTCAGCTGCATTTAATCAAGAGACTCCAGAAAGAAACCACTTCCAAGTTCATTCTAGTTCTTGGCAGATTCCTATTTCTTCCCTGTTAGTTGTAGGACTAAGGTTTTTATTTTCTTACTGGCTTTTATAAGAGGGCTGCCCTCAATTTGTAGAGACTTTCTAAAAGACTTTATACTTGTTTCTACATTTTAGAGCTAGCAAAGGCCAGTCAGATTCTTCTCATACAGTCTTTCTGCTGCATTTCTCTTGCTTTTTGTTCTGCCATATTTTCCAGTGATGCTTGTACTTTCCTTTTTGGTTCTTAAAGGTTCACATAGTTACTTTGGGTCCTATTTCAAGGTCAGATGGCCAGTTTCCTTAGTTTAATCTGCACAGTCCCTTCCATCAATAACTAGACTAATGTTTGATTAAATAACCAGGGAATGGAAATTTTGCAGGAGAAATCTTTAGGATTCTGCCTACCACAGCAAGGTATTCCAGGTTCCTTTCTCATTTTCATTCCTCATTTTAGGTTCTTAATCATTTAAAATTTTACCACTTGATTGTTTTTCTAAGGTTCTTAAAGGGTAGTCTATTTGTGTCTGCTTATTTTTCATCTTGGGGATTGTTTCGTGATTTCTGATTTAGTATCGTGAATTCACTTTTTTTTGGAGGGAGGGGTACTGGGGATTGAACTCAGAGGCACTCAACCACGGAGCCACATCCCCAGCTCTATTTTGTATCTTATTTAGAGATAGGGTCTCACTGAGTTCTTAGCACTTCCTCATTGCTGAGGCTGGCTTTGAACTTGCAATCCTGCCTCAGCCTCCCACGCCACTGGACTTATAGGTATGTACCACGGCACCTGGCGTGAATTCACTTTTTAGTGTGATTGAGCATATGTCCTTTCTTAGAGGTGTTGTGCTTGCTTTCCCACCTGATCCTTTCTCACATTCATTTTATGGAGTATTTACTAAACCGGGCACATCCTCTCAATTCAAACCCTGTGCCTGAGGGTTAATTTTCACCAAAGTATCCCTATGCTAAGGTTTTTGGTGGTTATTTTATTTTATTTTTTTTAGTGTGTGTGTGTAATGGAAGGGTACCTCCATTGAAAGTTTAGCCTTTTGAAAGTCTCAGCTATATAAATAGAGTCTCATCAGTTTCAATCTTCCATCCATTAGAAGATCAAGGTCTCCATCTCTTTTTCCTTCTGGGCACTGAAACCAAAGCTCATATTTTACTGAGACAGGATGATTCCTATAGGACAGCCTGCAGGCTTTAAGTTTCCTTTTCCTTTTTAACCCCTAAGGGTTTCTTTTCCTTTCTTGTGGGATCAGGTATTCATTTTTAGGTAACTTTAATTAGGGTTTTTAGGTTCTTGAGTCTGCCTATTGCCAGATACAGAAATTCTCCCATTGATAACTGCCTTCTGCAACTGCCACTCCACTCAGGTCAGGAATGGCTTTTATGTCATCCAGAGAATGTTTTTCAGTTTTCATCTTATCTCTTAGCAGATTTGTTTTTGTTGGGATGTTACAATTGGAAACACCTTAAGTATTTAAAATACGTTTCTTTAGCTTGTTGTCCTTTAAGACTGTTTTTCTCCATCAATTCTCATCAAATTTTAGCTATTTAAAATTTTTGGTCTAAAATACCTACTAAAATGATCTTACCTAATTACTTTCAGGGCATTGTCTGCACTGTAGCCAAAGTGACCTTATAAAATTGTTATTCTGGTCATGCCACTCTTCTTATTACTCTGAAATGGGAGTAGTAGGCTGATACAGGAGGATAGCAAGTTGAAGGTCAGCCTGGGCAACTTAGTAAGACTCTGTCTCAAAATAAAATAGAAAGGACTGGGTATGTATCTCAGTGGTAGGAGAACCCTTGTGTTCAATTCCCAGTGTTGCAAAATGAAACATACAAAATCTCTTCTTTCCATTAGGGTGAAATTAAGAAGTCCTTTATGGCCAGATGTGATGGTATATGGAACACTGAGACAGAAGATCACAAGTTCAGGACAGCCTCAGTGACTTAGTGAGATCTTATCTCTAAATAAAAAGGTGTGGGGATGCAGCTCAGTGGTAAGGTACCTGTGGGTTTAACCCCAGTACAATTAGAGAGAGAGAGACACACACACACACACACACACACACACACACACAGAAACAGACAGACAGACAGACACATATTGAGATAGAGAGAAGTATCTTGTGATTTACTTGTAAGGCTCTACCCAAGTTGGCCCCAAACTCTATCTACTGACTCTGTCAGTTAGGAGTCATGGTGTATAAGCCACTGATGTGAATCCTGTCCAATTTAAGCAAAAGATTTGTTGGATATATGCGGTTATTTTAGAGAATAAAAGAAAATCCTCATCCCCTTGTCTCATACCTCTGGAAGGAAAGAAATAAGGGTAGTTTTAATGGTTAAATAAATAAGAATTAATCAATTGGCTCCTAATTTCATTACCATAATATTATTAGACTAGCTTGGGTCTGATCATTTTCTACCCTTTTGGGTTCAGGATTTAAATTTGCATGAGCAATTTGATTGCCTCTGCTTGGGTCCCACATTCATCCTGGGCCAATAATGTGTGAAATGTGGGAGGGGTATTTCCTATATAGAAAACTAGGATGGTCTTTAGAAAAAAAAAATGGAAAAGAATTGGGGGCAGGTAAAAATAACAGAATTTATCTCTAAGGACTTTCTTTTAGTTTATTTGGTACTTCATAAAGACTCTACTGCTTATTTCAGTTAAGGTTTCTCTTAGTCATAGCACATTATACTTTTTCCTCATAATACAAATATTTGTATAATTATTTGTTTAATGTCTATCTCACCTTACTTTAAGCATCATGAATCCAAAGATTGTGTCTGTATTTTTCATAGAATGTTCAGCATTTATTATTGTGTCTGGGCATAAGGGCAACATAGATTTTGTATAATGTTACATAACAACATTTGTTTCTGGTACTAGGGATTGAACTGAGTGGTGCTTTACCACTGAGCTATATTCTCAGTCCTTTTAAAAATATTTTTAAAATTTTGACTGGGCATGGTGGCACATACCTATATAATCCCAGTGGCTCGGGAGGCTAGGCAGGTGAATCATGAGTTTAAAGCCAGCTTCAGCAACGGCGAGGTGCTGAGCAACTCAGTGAGACCCTATCTCTAAATAAAATACAATATTTTAGGGGTAGGATGTGGCTCAGTGACTGAGTGCCCAAGTTCATGCCCCAGTAACCCCCCCCCGAAATAAATAAATAAATAAATAAAATATTTGAAAAATTTTGAGACAGTCTTATGTTGCTGAGGCTGGCCATGAATCTGTGATCCTCCTGCTTTAGCCTTCCTAGTCACTAGAATTACAAGCAGGCATCACCATGTGCAGCTGTAAGTAGCTATGTAATATCCTATTGAGTTAATAAAATGATGTTAAAATGGATAATAAAATAGGAAAATATATATGGTAGTCATCCCTTATCTGTGCTTTCGCTTTCTGTGGTTTTTGTTATCCACTGCGAACAGTGGTCTGAGGTTAGTAAGCAGAAACTTCTCAGAAATAAACAATTCCTAAATTTTAAAATCTCACATTGTTGTGAGTAGCATGATAAAATCTCAAACTCTGTCACTCTATCCCACCCAGAATGATAATCATCCCTTTGTCCAGCTTGTCAGTGCTGTGTATACTATATGTGTGAGTCACTTAGTAGCTACATTGGTTGTCAGATTAACTTTTATGATATTGCAGTGTTGTGTTCAAATAATACTTATTTTATTTAGTAATGGACCCAAAGCACCAAGAGTAGTGATGCAAAGGAGGCAATCAGGGCATAAAACATGGAAGAACATTTTAAATCTGGTACTGTGTGATAATGCTCTTTAGGGAGTAGAAAAAAGATAGTACATATAGACTTGGTACTGTCTTGGTTCCAGGTATCATGTGGGGATCTTGAAACATATCCCTGCTGATAAAAGAGGGACTACTGTGTGTTAAGTGTATAAAGGATTAAAATTCTATATTTAATATGCAGGCAAAGCAAAACTATAAACTACACATTAAAATGTTTGGAAATATACCAAAATATCAACAATACTTGTGGGGTTTTGTACTTTTCTATGTAAGATTTTTAGTGAGTATGCTTTTATAGTTAATGTCAAAAGAAGCAATATATAATAAGTAAAATAGTTAATGTTTGCCGAAATAGATTTATTAACACTGTATTCATCAAGATGGCCGAGAGTCTCAGGAAACAAAGCTCTAACATAATTTTGTTTTACCTATACTGAGTTTGAATGCCTTAGTTGTATGGACATATATTCCACAATCTAGAAAAGGAGAGTCAAAGATAAAGAATATTGTGTTTGTTTGTTTGTTAAGTACCAAAGGGAAGAGCTATTAAGGCAACATTAGTAGGTATTATTTCTCCTTTATGTTTAATAATACGGTTATTACTTATTAAATGCTTACTATGTGGTAGACACATGGTCATTTTAGCATGTAATACTAACATGTAAATGTAATATATATGACATACACTAATATATGCAAAGATAACTATTGCACCAACACTGTGAAATCACGAGTACCATCCCCACTTTGTTAACTAATTTTTTTTTTTTTTTTTTTGGTACTGGGGATTGAACCCAGGGCACTCCACCACTGAGCCACATCCCCAGCCCTATTTTGTATTTTATTTAGAGACAGGGTCTCACTGAGTTGCTTAGGGCCTCACAAAGTTGCTGAGGCTGGCTTTGAACTTGCGATCCTCCTGCCTCAGCCTTCCAAGTGCTGGGATAACAGGTGTGCGCCACTGTGCCCGGCTGTTAACTAATTTTAAGATGATTCTGTTCATTTACTCTGGTTCTTTTGCTGAACAAGCAACTCAGTATGGTACTGATTTGACCTAGGCAGTTCAAAACTGGGAAGCAGAAACTCAGGTTGGTGAATACTAGTATTTCTGTCACTAGGCAGATATTTGTCTATCTTAGACATTGATTTATCAATTTTGTGTAATTGCATTGGGCATGCTCATTAACACTGAGTTTAAACAATGTTCTTTTGGCTTCTACCCTTACTATCCTATTCTTTTTTTTTTTTTAAACATGAGACAATGTGATGCATGAGACAATGTGATGCTTCAAATTTATTTTTTGATGTTGGGACTTGAACCCAGGTTCTCATACATGCTAGGCACTCTGTTACTGAGCTATATTCACACTCCTACCACCATCACTTTAATAGTTTCATTTTAATTTGGGACAGGGTCTTGCTAAGTTGCTGAGGCTGGCCTTGTACTTGGAATTCTCTTGTATCAGCTTCCCTTGTAGCTAGGATTTCAGGCATGTACCACTGTCCTGGGCCATCCTACTCTAAAGATCACCATCTCTCTCCATGTTTCCAAATTTTATGAGCATTTTTGATCTATATTTTAACTGAACTTCTCAGAAGCAGAATTTGATACAATTGATACCCTCCCTTTGTTTAGCCTTTGCTTGGCTTCAGTGATAACCACAGTTGTGCTTTTCTCCTTGTCTCACTGATCTCATCTTTCTTTACAATTTCCTCCTCTATGAACTGTCCTTAAAGTATTGGAAGTCCATGAGACTTAGTTGTAGGCTGGCTTTTTGAGGGTGAGGGTACTAAGACTGGTCTGAACTTGTGAACTTGAGCGATCCTCTTGGGTTGGCCACCTGAATAGCTGGGATTGCAAATGTGTGCCACCAGCTAGACTGACTGTTAAATTACACTTTCAATCAGTAGGCAGAAAGCTGTCATTCATTAATAATTTTCTCTATCCTATCTACCAAATGTAATTTATCATCAAATTTAGATAATTCTAACTTCTGCATGTACTTCAGATCCTCCATGTTAGTTCAGAGGGGCATAATTTTTCATCTAATTTATGGAATAGTCTTTTAAAAGCTGTTTCTTTTCCACTCATTCCCCTTTCAATCCACTTGCTGCATAGCAGTCAGAGGGATTATCTTTTTAAACAGTTAAGTCATGCTACTTACCTTTGGTGTCTTCCTATAGATTGTAGCATAAATTTTAAACATCTTTACATGATTTACCAGGTCTTGTGAGATCTGCTTCTTACCCCTGCCTCCAAGCTTTCCTTCCACCACTCTTCATTGGGCTTTAGCTGTGTTACCTACTTTTCATCACTGAATATTTCAGGGTCTTTTGAACAGCTTTGTTTGTTTGCCTTACTTTGTGTGATTACTCCTACCCAACTTTTAGATCTTAGCTTATGCAGTGTATCATTTCAGACAGGTCTTTGTTGATTCCTAATTTTTCACTCTCATACTACCTTTTTCTCTTTCATCATAGTATGTGTTGGCATTTATATTCATATATTTGTTTTCATGATCACATTCCTGTTAAATTGTAAATTCCTGCAGAGCTTATCTTATCTGTCCTGTTCCCTGCTTTATTCCCTGCTCCTCCCACATTGCCTGTTTCCTAGTAGCTTCTCAATATTTGTTTGCTAGACAGATGGAAGGATAGAGGATGGATGAATAGATAAATGAATATGAATCAGTCTGTCACTGCCATCCTCTGTAGCATTCTGTGTCTTTGTTTCTGTTTCTCTATCCTGAACAGATACCTTTCAGAGTATTTTCCTAGAGCTTGAGCATTTATAGAATTCTGTTTAACTGAATGAATGTCACCTTGATTTGGTTAAAATATTTTATGACTTGTAGAAGATGGAAACAGAATGAAGTAAAGTAGAAAGCAGGTACAGAACAATTTAATAAGGATTATTTGCCTTGTGAAGAAAAATCTAGAGGTCTTAGTTCACTGTTCATACCAGTCATACCTGAGGTTTGAGAGAGTTGAGAACAATCAGCAATCCTTATTTTCCAAAAAAAGATTTTAGAATTTTAAACTCTTCTGCCTTGAAAGAAAAGGAAAATTTCGATATGCTGTATTTTATAGTAGAAACCTGAGTGTGACATGTAGTTTGAGTGTCATCATTGGATTGACCATTTGGCTGTGTAATTTCCCATTTAGTCACACTTTAGTGCAATATCAAAACAAAGTTTCAAGATTGAAAATCTTCAGTTACCACAATTCTGTTTCTGAATATTATACTTCCATGATATATTATCGCATGTGGTGATAGTCATTGCCAGTTTCAGGACTTGACATTTGTAACACTGCACTTGTTTGACTTTTATTTTAATTAGAATTTAAAATACTAAATTACTATAGCTACCCTTTGTTGAAACTTATTGTGGGGTAGGCATAACTAGATACATATTCTCAAAGTTAGGTAGCTTGTATTTTTGTTACATAAATAACAGTAATACGGAGGCTCAGGAAAGATAAAGGATTTAAGATCACATAGTTGGGAAAGTCCATGTTTGAATCCAGTTTTGTCTCAGCCAAAAGCTTGTTCTATTTTGATATCAGCATGCTGTTTACAGCTAACTTTTGTGTTTTAGTTTTAAAGGTTGGAGAATGTACATGTCTACTGACTGGGCACCTTGGCGTATGCCTGTAATTCCAGGGGCTCAGGAGGCTGAGGCAGGAGGATCACGAGTTCAAAGCCAACCTCAGCAACTTAGCTAGGCCCTAAGCAACTCAGTGAGACCCTGTTTCTAAATAAACTATAAAAAAGGGCTGGGGATGTGACTCAGTGGTTAAGTACCGGTGGGTTCAAACCCCGGCACCAAAGAAACAAAACCCAAAACACTCCACTGTTATATATATCTAAAAAGAAGAAATACAAAATTTTTTAAAATCTGAAGAAAAAAAATTGGAAAAATCCATGTACAGTAGACCTTTCAGCCAGGAATTGTACACACCTGTAATCCCAGAGACTCTGGAGGCTTAGGTCAGATGACGAGTTCAAGGCCTGCCTTGGCAACTTAGTGAAACTCTGTCTCAATGAAAAGTAAAGGGGTGGAGATGTAGTTCAGTGATAGAGCATCCCTTGGTTCATCTCCAGTAACACTAAAAGGTAACCTTTTCACCATCAAAATAATAAGCTAAACAGCATTTTATCTTTTCAGACACTTAAATTTCCAGTAGTTCTGTAGCTGTCCACCTGAATCTTTCTCTGGACTTAAATAGTCCTTTATTTCCAGCGTACTTTTAGGGTCACCCACTAGCATTTCTTTCCTTATCTTAGTAGCTTATGAATAGTGATTACCTCTGCTGTTAGACTCTTTAAAGTTCTTTGAAGGCAGAACTTTTTTTCTTGCTGTCTTTAGTACCTTTTTTTTTTTTTTAATATAAAGCCAATAAATACAGATTGAAAGGACCAAATATGAGTAATCAACTTTTAAAAGTACATATCTTTTTCTTGGGTATGTACCTGTCCTTTGCAGCATAAGGTTTATAAATACTCATTTCATTGATGTGCTTTTTCCCTTTTTTGTTTAGTTTGTTTTTGGTCCTAGGGATTGAACCCAGGGATTCTTTGTCACTGAGGTACATTCCCAGTCCTTTGTATTTACTTATGTTTTGAGACAGGGTCTCATTAAGTTGCTTAGGCTGGCTTCCAACTTGCAATTCTGCCTCAGCCTCTCTAGTCACTAAGATTATAGGAGTGCACCAGTATACCGGGTTTGCAGTCTCTTTTGTCTTACATGTTCAGATTTCTTAAAAAAGAGTCTTCTTACCAAGATTTATTGCCACATTTTGTGACTTCTTTTTCTGGTCTTAAATCCCAGTGTTTTTGATTGACCCTTTCCTTTGACCTTTTTTTTTAGTGGTTTCTAAGATGTCAGTTTTCTAAGTTTGTCCTTTGTGGTTTTGTTTTTCTTTGTACACTCTTTAAATGGCAATTCCCTAAGGTCCTGTCTTTGGTCTTCTCTTAATCATGCTGAGAACTTTTCCTGGGTGATGTCATTTTTGTTGCTTGGCCTTTGGCCATTGTCCATTGTCCATATTAGGAATGGTAAATCAAATACAGAGGCCAGGTGGTGTTATACATGGGTGAAAAGGTGAGTGACACAGTAAGGGATGGTGGGAACTCTGGTGGATTAAAGTATCTATGTCTTGTCCAAAGCTCCAACCAAATTGTTGACAGCTTTTCATTTTTTCAAGGGAAATTGTAGAAATCTAGACTTTTAATTTGAAATTTCAGCATTTCTGCATGTGAGCAGGTAGTTAAATTTTTCAGTCATAGTAAAGGCCCTCTGTGTGTATCTAGACCTGATTTTTCTGCTAAGCCTCAGGCTCATCCCATTGCATTCTAGTGTATACAGGAGTCCTGTGTCCCACAGGTGTCTCAAAGAACATGATTGCCTTGAACCTCAAAGATGACTAGGATGGCTGAGGGTGTGGCTTAGTGGTAAAGTGCTTCCCTCACATGTGTGAGGCACTGGGTTCAATCCTCAGCACCACATAAAAATAAATAAAATAAAGTTATTGTGGGCTGGGGATATAGCTCAGTTGGTAGACTGCCTGCCTCACAAGCACAAGGCCCTGGGTTCAATCCCCAGCATTGCAAAACAAACAAACAAACAAACAAACAAACAAAGTTATTGTGTCCATGTACAACTAAAAATATTTTTTAAAAAAGAAGTATTAGGAAATGGTTTCATTTCCTAATGAAGCTTATTAGATCACCAGGGAAGTAACTTTTATTTCTTTAAACCTCTGTTTGCTTATGTGGAATGGGAGCAATATTTATGTCCTTGAGCCAGCCATTTTTATTTTTATTTTGAGGCAGGGTCAAAGTTGCCCAGACTGGCCTTTGAGATGCTCCTCCCTCAGCCTCCTGAGTAGCTAGAATTACAGGTGTATGCCACCATTCCAGGCAATATTTAAGTTCAAAGTAAACTGAACTGTCATTATAATTTAGTAACTATTGTTGTCTTCTAGGGCTACAGTTTCTAAAAACAATTTTTTGGGGCGGACTGCAGCCTACTAAGATCATTCTTTCTGTTTTCTAAATGCCAAGTTCTCTTGATTTTCTCTTCCTCCTGCCCTCCTTCTCATGAGCTCATGTTTATAGCAAGGTTTCTCAACTTTCAAATTCTCTGACATTCTGGGCCATTCTTTGTTAGGGGACTATCCTGTGCAGCATTCTTAGCCTCTGCCTACTGGATAAGAGTAACATTTCACAGTTTTGACAACCAAAAACGTTTCCAGACATTGTCATGTGTCTCCGTGGGGCACAGTTACTCTGATTGAGAAACTACTATTTATAGATGTTCCTATCTCTTCTTTTATCCTCAAAGAGCCTTTCCTTCCCTTGTTTTTTATTATTAGCATAAATGGGCAAAGTTGCCCATTTAAATAAAACCAAAACACCTGCTTTCCCCAAGTAGCAACTTATTTGATCTTAAGTTGGTCTCATTTTTGCTTCTCATTCTCTTTTTTTCTAGGATGAATGGCCTCCATGTCTTTATTTCTGCTTTTCTTTCTGGCTTTTATCCCCATGGAACAACTGAAAATGGTTACTAAGTCTTATCCTGTTTTATCTCCTGAAGTGAATGGTACCACTTCTTAGCCATCTAAGTTCCCATCATGCCATCATCCCATCCCTATACAGTTAACCATAAGATCTGTTCTATCTCCTGAATGTTTCTTAACATCCGTCTCTATTCTTTAAGTCATCAGATTTCATCAGTCTTTGTTGGTCTCTGAATTTCAGGTCAAGTTCCATTCTCCTTTTTTTCTACATTATAACTTTCTATAACAATTTCTCTTCCCATTTCAGACTTTATCAATTATAATTTCTGAGGTCTGAGCATATGCATTTTGAAAGACTTACCAAGTGATAGTTATACAACTATTGATTGCTTTACTTTCCTGTTTCAGAAACCTTTCATGCTCTTAGGATCCTCCTACAACTCTTTTTTTTTTGGGGGGGGTACTGGGGATTGAACCCAGGGGCACTCGACCACTGAGTCACATCCCCAGCCCTTTTTTATAGTTTATTTAGAAACAGGATCTCACTGAGTTGCTTAGGGCCTCGCTAAGTTGCTGAGGCTGGCTTTGAACTCACAATCCTCTTGCCTCAGCCTCCCAAGCCGCTGGGATTACAGGCGTGTGCCACTGTGCCTGGCTCTTAATATATTTTTTATGAAAGTCTTCCTGATGGTGGTCCCTGTGTTTTGTCAAAAGTGTTTTGCCAAATGAAAAATGGTTTAGGTTCTTTTAGACAAGCATTTTATAAAATATCACTAAATATATTTTAACACCAATAATATAGTTTTTAATTGGGAGAGGGATCAGGAAGAAATGTAAGTATTCTAATTTGTTAATCTTGTAGTATGTCTGTGGCAAATTTGCTAAGTTGTTAAATATTTAAATATGATTTCTTTTCTTGCAGGTATTTATAACAGCAATGATGTAGCGGTATCATTTCCAAATGTAGTATCCGGCTCAGGATCTAGCACTCCTGTCTCCAGCTCTCATTTACCTCAGCAATCCTCTGGTCATTTGCAACAAGTGGGAGCTCTGTCCCCCTCAGCTACATCATCTGTAACCCCTGCTGTTGTTACAACTCAGGTACATATTATAATGTTATGAAGTTAGGTTCAGATGGTTTGCCATTTCTTAAAGTAAGGATAGTTGGAGGAGAGACAAATTAAATAGAGCCTTAATTTATGGAATATCTCAATTTATATTAAGTTGTAAATAATAGGAAATTTTATTTGAGCTTCATGAGAGAGGACAAATGATTTTGTGGGTACCAAATGATTCTTTTCTCTTTGTTTCTAACTTTGTCCTGATGAAATAAAATTATAATTTCAGGGAAGCTCTGAATTCTTTTCTTTAAAAACACAATACTGACAAAGTATGAGCCAATTTTGGACTTCTGTGGGGTTTTAAAATAATCTTTAAAATCACAATAATATATGAAAATCTGTTGTCTAAAAATTTAAAAACCAGCATGAATGATCACCCTGTACAGTGTGCATACCTGTAATCCCAGCAACTTGGGAGAGTAAGGCTGGACGATCACAACTTCCAGCCTAGTCTGGGCGATTTATCGAGACCCTATCTCAAAATAAAAAAAATACAAGGATCTGGGAGGTAGCTCAGTGGTAGAGCACTCCTGAGTTCAATCTCCAGTACTGAAGAAAGAGGAAGGAAGGAAGAAAGGAAGGAGAGGAAAGAATTGTAGTCTTAAATTGCATCAGTAGGACAGTAAATGGGCAAGCTGTAGACATACTATTCCAAAGGTAATAATTTAAGATCCCTAAAGTATGTTTTGAAACCAAGGAGACTTTACCATTGAACTGTAGCCCCAACACTTTTTATTTTTTGTTTTAAGTAAGGGTCTCACTAAATTACCAAGGCTGGCCTCAGACTTGCAATCCTTCTGCCTCAGCCACCTGAGTAGCTGGGCTTATAGGTGTGGACTACTGCAACAAATCTTTTTTGTTTATTTGGAATTCTTTATCATTTTATTTGCTGTTCTCCAAAGTGTAAGTAGTAAGTCTTAACATTTCAACAACACTGTAATCGTATAATTATAATTGTAAATATCTAATTACAAACAACTAGTTAAGTAGTTGTTTATAGTGGCTGTAAATTTGAGCTTTTACTATGTATGCATAATTTCTGTTGTATGGGGCTGTGGAGTACATACATACATACATGTATATACATACATACATCATTTTCAGTATATTTGTAAGCTATATATCAAAGCTCAGCATTAGTTGAGCATGTGAGTGAATGATGCAGTGCAAATAATCACCATTATAACTAAGCCAGGTGTCAAAACAGCAGATAGTCAGCATAGAAAATCAGTGATCATGATTTCTAGTATCATCTTTGAAGATGTAAGTTAACTATTTGGTAAACCTCTCAATCTGAGTAAGGGGAGTTTGATTACTTTAGGGGGTTTTTATTTAATTCATTTCACTAGAAAAGTGAGGTAGCCATAGGGTTTGGGGTTAGAAAGGGTGAAAAGATAAATGAAACAATAACTTTCATGGTTTTTTCTTTTAATTAAGTGTAACCATGTGCTTATGATAGCTTTATGCCCTTGGACCAAATCTCATATGAACATATTCAATGTGCATTTTCATTTTTGTCTTTACAAAAGTCTTTTTAAATTTTTCTGGTTAATTCCAGGCTGAATTATGCAAAAATCTCATCTCATTTATTTTGTTTGTGGGTTTAGGGGCTGGCATTAGGGAGAGGTGGATGGGGGAAGTATGGTGATAAAGAGAAATTTATAGCTAGAGAGAAAATTCCATTTAACATGTAACTCACCGAAAAACAAAGAAATCATAGTTGCAAATAATCCAGGATTCAATCCAATTAAAATCTTTACTTTTTATCCCCTTTTCATGTTTCAGTAAGATGAGTTTCTTATAAATGTGATCATGGAGTTAGATTCAAATGCTGCATGCTGAGACAACTGCTTCTGTGTTTCTGCCTAGCAGTGAATGCTTTCTGCCTTGAAGCTGAAGCGTATTTAGTTTGGCTTATCTGGTGCTGCTGTAGCAACCATCAGTCTCCAGGCAACTGAGGCACATTGACCTCTCCGTTGAACTGAGTGCAGAACTACTTCCATTTAGCTTCCTGAGACAATAGTATTGGTGTTGAATGTAAAAAATGTGAAGATTTCTAGGCATTGTGCAAGGGAAAGTATACAGCAATATTTAGGTGGAAGTAATAGGACTCTTAAAATTGGTGATTGAATTTTTTCCCCCAAATGACAAAGTTCATTTCTGTTTAACTCTTACATAGGCCTTGTTTGTCTTCAGACCATTCAATTCATTGTGTTTAAATAATCCCATCTTAGGACGTTATTTAGGCATGTTTTATAGGTAGTTGATTTAAAATGAAGAGAACAGTGTGATAAGATAAATGGTAAATGGAAACTACCAATACTTAAAATGTAATTCTAGGAGTCTTATCACAATCATCAAGAAAAATGTCATACTAGGAAGCAAATAATTTTTAAAATATGAGAGAATAGAAATTTTATTTTATTTTTTGGGGGGGGTACTGGGGATTGAACCCAGGGGCACTTTACCACTGAGCCATATCCCCAGCCCTATTTTGTATTTGATTTAGAGACAGGGTCTCACTGAGTTGCTTAGGGTCTCGCTAAATTGCTGAGGCTGGCTTTGAACTCGTGATCCTCCTGCCTCAGCCTCCCAGGTGCTAGGATTACAGGCGTGCGCCACCGCGCCCAGCAGAAATTTTAAATTTGATTAATGTTATGCCAATCATCTCCCCCACACCCCCCAAAAATTTAAAGTAGTAATTTTTAGTGAGTGGATTGGTGCCAGTAAGGATAAAAATCCAAGGATCATTCTCTTTCTTTTTTTACCTTGTTTTTAAGTAAGATAGTCCTTTTGTTTGACTTATTTGCTGTCATAAGAATTCATTCCTGGAAAGTGAAGAGGAGATAAAATCAAGAAGGGCTAATAAAAATTAAAAACTGAAAATAACTTGATTTTGGTTTTTAATGGGTGAAGAAAGGAGATAATGTAAAATCCTGGGGGTGGAGGGAAGTTGATGATTAGCAACCTAAGTTTGAAAAAAAAATTATTTTAAAAAACTGATAACTCAGTTTTAAATTCTTAAGTGTTAATTTCCTGTTATTTGATATTTTGTACTTGTTTTTAGCATAATTATTTTTTCACAAATAATTGGTAACTACCTGCATTACTGTATACTAGGATATATCAGTAATGTAGATAAAATTGTAGTCCCTTAACATTATTGGAAGATAGAATTCCTGTCCATGTGATTGTTAATGATATGTTCTTTCCATGTTGAATCACAAGTAGATAAATTCTGTTAAGAATGCCAGTAATTTTTCATTTCCCCTTTCAAATTCCACTTTTTCCTGGTTCTGCATTCTGTCTCTGAGAGAATACAAGTTCTTTTGTTTGAAGAATAATATCTTTAATGGAAGAATTTAAGACTGACTGTAACTAAAAATAATTGCATTGTATTATATCCTACATTCCGAGTTTTGCTTTTGGATATGCTCTTCATGTTGGTAATCATGGTTCCGTGTCATGTTACTGTTATAAGAATGATATAGGTTTAAAAATCATTTAAAGTTAAAAAATTTCAGTGTTTGTATGATATTTACTAAATACAGACATTTCAGTATTTTAAACACAGATATTACTTATAAATAAAAGCTGCTTAGGGTTCTGTGACACTTTTGCTTTAATCACCTTTGCATATTTTGTTTCCAGTACTATAACACATGCCTGTATCTGTGTGTGTGCATACATGTTGTATACATTGTCTTACATGTAGACTTTGTTCAGGTGATGTCTGATAATGGCACTTTTATTTGAGAAAATGATTGTTTCCTAGGCAGATTCAGCTGAGGGGAAGAAGAGTGGTAGGTCTATGTTTCAGTTGATTAGAATGAATATTTTATATTTTTAAATAATTTCATAATGACTTCTAATTTTAAGGAACTTACCTTTCTGAGTAAAGTAAGTTTTTATGTTTTTTTAAATAATATCAATATTTTGGATGGTGAAAAGATTAACAGTGCAAGTTTGCATATTTGGTAAGTGGTGAAAGTGAGCCTGGAGTCAAAATAGCTTGAATTTTCTCTCTCTTAATGAACAATTTTTACTTTATAAATGAATTTTCCAAGTATGTGCCTCTTATGCTAACAGGTAACTCTTTGAAAAATTTTGCTATGCCCCATTTGTGTGATGGAATGCAAAAATAGCAGAAATTTTGAGTCAAAAAACCTGGGTTCCAGGAGGTTTAGTATTCATGAATGTGACCTTGGGTAGGTCTTTTAATTTTTTGTGAGCCTGGAGTTTTTCTTGTGTAAAATACTTTGTTTCTGATCTTTCTGCAATACAGTTTTGTTTTGAAGCAGACCATAAAGGACATTAGAATTAATGGGCATTAATTTCAACTGTTACAAAAATAGCCTGATGACTGGTGCAAAAATAAATTGTACAGAAACAATTCCTTTATTAAAATAGTATAAAGATTTTATGTTAAAACTCATAATCCCATGCTAATGTGGATATGTTGGGTTCAGCTGTAGATCAAGGTTTTTCCAGATCAAAAATTACTTGAATAGCTATCTTTCTCCTAGGAACTTAATTTTCCCCCAAAGATAAGAGATACATGGACAAGATATTAATCAATTTAGAAGCCTACTTAGAATTGGTTGGTTATGTGTATAGCCCTGTTGTCCAATCATGAGTGTTGGGTGATGATTTAACTACACTTTAATCCCTCCTACTACTTTTTGGGAACTCAATTGTGGGGCATTTCAGCATTAGCCTAAACAATGGTTTTGAATATATTAAGCTCCTTACAATTAGGGAGCAGTTTGGGGCATTGAATAATGTGAAGTGATGCAATTGAACCTGACAGCTTCAACAGTCAGCCTACTCACGGGACCTGAAAGTTGTTCACACTTGGTTTCATCTCTCATCACACGCTGGGTATTAAAGCCTTATTGGTGGTAGCTGACACAGAAATGGGCTCTGTTACCAGAATATGTTTCATAGTATAAAGTTTGAATCAAGCTGGAGCATAGATGAAACTTTCTATTGGTTCTCTAATCCTGGCTTATGTTCATTCATATTTTTCTTGGAAACCTTTCTGGTTGAACATTGTGTTGTTGTGTTTGCAAATTCAAACAATATACAAACTGTATTTAAGAACATTTGAGTCCTCGCTTTGTTTGCAGTATTGCTATGTTATTATGGAACAGATTATAATAGTACTGTATAATGAGATATTTATACCATCTACACTGTTATACCTTGTTTCTTTGAAAAACAGGTTTTAATTTTGGAAATTTGCTACAGTATCAAGGTATGATTAGTATAATCATACTAATTGGAATTATATCCAATGTAGTTAATAGAAAAATGGAAACCATATTGCTTACAAAAATAATTTTAAATAAGTTAAAATATACTTACCATGTTCCAGACATTCTTTTAAACCCATGACAAATATATGTAAGTCAGTTCATTTTAGAGCTTGTTTGAATCATTTGACTTTAATGTTTATTGACAGGTTAATTGTGCAGTTTTGAAAATGCTCACTCTATAACCTTTTCATTGTATGAAATTCCAAATCTATCTCTAGCTGATATGTTATAATACTTTCCAAAGTTGAAGTTTCTCATAGGTACTGTCCCTTCAGATCTAATTTTTCTGGTTCATTCTTCCTAATTCTGCCTTTATCAACGTTAGGGACAGGGAGAAATCTACGGCAAACAGTACCCATTTGTAAGTTGTCATATAATTGAGCAAACATTGCTCTTTTTCCCCATATACAACTAACTCATTTATACTGAACCAGGTAGCTAGGAGTTTGTTAGAGTTACTGCTTTACTCAGCAAAAGCTCTTTACACACATCTCTGTAGACTTAAGCAGACATTTGAAATATAAGAAGTGAATGATAAACAGAATTTCAAGCTGAAATACAGTTCTCATAATGTATGTTAATCTACTTAGGAAATACTAAGTAGATACTAATACTAAATACTCCATTTATTTGTTTTGAGTTTAAATACTGACTTCATAGTATTTTTTCTAGACATTTAGTAAGTTATTCTAAATTTGTTAAGGGTGTCTTCAGGCATTTTTACATATTTTGTTTAAAAGTGATATAGATTTACCTCACTAATCATTCAATTTAGTTTTCATCTACTGGTCTTTAGTCCATCTTATAAAATAATTATTCTTCTTTTAATGAGGTTTTTACTAGAGTGTTAGAATAAATCTTACAAATCTTGAGTGTGACAGTAGTTCTTTTGCATTATTAATCTTAGAATGGGGATGTGTCTTTAAGATTGCATGTTAAAGCAAAAGTGTATCATAGCAATATTAACTTACCTTGAAATAATTTTTAATGAATAGGAAAGTTGTAACAGTAGCACAGAGTGTGTACACATATATATTATGATGAATAACCTGTATTTAGATTCTCCTAGTGTTAATAAACTCATATGCTTGGAGTGCCAATAGGTCCAAGGATAATATCCACCATAGATATTCTCCTTACCTGGGCAGGATAAAATTGAAATGTCATAAGACAGGTACTTCCTTCCAAAAAGAATTTCTGATCTTTTTACCAGATCTTCTGAAGCAGACTGATGGTACATTGGTAATTTGCTTTCAGTACAACTATGTCCCAAAAGTATGTTGTGGAAAAGTATGTATAGATTGTTTCCTTTATTCCTTGTTCTAGATTTCTTTTACAGAAAAACTTGAAGTGCCCTTTGCTTCATAACACTTTTTTCCATTCCCCTGAATCTTAGTGCTTTCACTCATTAGTGACAACAAAGATTCTTTGAGTTTACGGAATGCCAGCCACTCTGTGTATACTTTAATAAGTTGTCTTTCTTTACTCTCCCACTTATCCACCTTCTCTGCTATGAGTTGTGAGATATTTTCACTAAGATATGGGGCTGGAGGCACCAACAGAAAGAGTCATCAAAGTTTCCCAGCCCTAAATGTGCCACACATTATTTTCAAAGTACTGGCTTAGCTGTTGCAGACATTAATGGGGTCTTTGATAAAACCTTTGCCCACCTTAAAATATTTATAACTTGAGTTTTCTGGCAATAATTAGTATAGACTGATTTAGATGCTTTAATATACCAAACTGCACTCTGGTAAAATTAATCTTTTTTTTTTTTTTTTTTTTCCTTCCATTTTTTGGTACCAGGGATTGAACTCAGAGGCACTCGACCACTGAGCCACATTACTAGCCCTATTTTTTGTATTTTTTTTTAGAGACAGGGTCTCACTGAGTTGCTTAGCACCTTGCTTTTACTAAGGCTGACTTTGAATTCGTGATCCCTCCTGCCTCAGTCTCCCATGCCACTGGGATTACAGGCATGCACCACTGTGCCTGACTAATAATGTTTTTTCTTTTACAAAAGATTCTTGTTTAGATTAATAATTTTTTTTTCTTTTTTTTTTTTTTTTTTGCAGTGCTGGGGATCAAACCCAGGGTCTTGTGCTTGCGAGGCAGGCACTCTACCAACCAAGCTATATCCTCAGCCCACTAGATTAATAATTTTTAAAAAGAAATAACATGTCAGCTATTTTTTTTAGTCATCCTGATAATTTGAGAAATTTGTCATTTGGTAGTATTCTCATTTTAGTATATGATACTATTATTATCTTTTTTGCCAGCCATCTTTTAAAAATAGACTTTCTGGGCTGAGAATATAGCTCAGTTGGTAGAGTGCTTGCCTTACATGCACAAGGCCTTGGATTCAATCCCCTGCACCGCCAAACCAAAAAAAAAAAAAAAAAAAAAAAAAAAAAAGACTTTCATACCCTAAAGATAGTTTTCATTATTCTCTTTCTATGATGGTCATTATGCAAATTAGGTTATGCTGTACTGTTTTCTGTTTTGATCTTAGGGGGCCTAATGGATGATAGGGAAACTAAGGATAATTTGGAATTTAGATTGAGAAAGTGAAGTTAGTAAGGTTATACATGAATCCTTTGACAGAAGGAATCCTTCCTACAAAAGAGTGTATCTTATCAGGAGACTAAGGCAGCTTGTGGGACTGACCATTGGGACGAAAAAGGTATTCCACTGGTAAATTGTTTGTTGTGATTAGTCAATAGATGACTGCATGAAAAAAGAGAGTCAAAACGCTAAGAATGCTTCTTTGCTTTGCAGGAGCTAAGGCTTCTAGAGGTACATGTTCTTGAGGACCACCCCACCAGTACTGTAATATCCTCTCATTCCTCCTCATTTTTTTCTCTCTCCTCTTTCTGTCAGCTGCCAACAAACTGTCTCAGGATGCTACTTTTTCCTCCGCTTCTTAATTAATTTTATATTTCTATTTTGTTGTATGCTTGGTTGATTTTTTTTTTTTTAGAATTTTGTCTAGAATAAGTGAATTGACTCTGTAAGGCATTTTTAAGTATTAGGTATCTGAGACTTTAATAACCTGTGAGACTGGTAACATCTGGCTTTTCTGATGGTTTGTGTTTTTCTTGTTCTCAGTTATTATATGAGTAGCTGAAATTATCAGATAGTTGACTTTTAGAGAGGAAAAATGTCTTACAATATCCCAATTTATAAATTATGTGTTTTATGTATCCTATTAACACTAAATGCATGGTAAGTATACAGTATGATCTTTAGGATGAGGTTTTTACTTATCTTTTATGAGGACTTTATAACATGAACATATTGACTCTGTATGCATATAGTTAATAAGAGGAAAAAATTAAATCCAGAATTTGACAGGTTGAATTTACACAGTAAAGTATAAGCTATAAAATGAACCCTTTGGAACAGTAGAAAGCAGGGCAGGGATCTGCATCATGAACTATTTCTGTGAATTTTCGAAGTACATTTTTCATGCTTACTAAGTTGGCTAAAGGTCAGAATATAGTGTCAGATATGAGTCAATCCAGAAATAGTTTATTCTCGGTAGCATTTGCTTGTTACAACTACTGTGTCCTCACAGTCTCTTGTGTGCTGTAAATATTTGTCAGAATGTCCCACTTTTGTTCTGCTGTTATTCAGCTTTTTTGTTAGAAGTGTTTTAGTTCATTGAAGTTATTTTCACGAGTTGTATTCTAAAATAATAACTATGCAATGATTTCATTTTATAAAAGCCTAAGTTTGACTTCATTCATGCAAAACAGTAAGATATTTACTTAAAATTTGTGGTCCTGTTAAATTATTTCAGGCCTGTAATAGCCTTCTGTAAGTAACAGTATTTTGTGTACAAGAGATTTGCTCCCAAAATGCCACATTTTAAGTTTATAATATTCTTGGAAAGTGGGAAGAGTATGCACATCAAAGAAGGCATTTTTATTATATTGGATTACGCAATACTTTGGCCAGCCTCCTTAGCTTCATCTGTTTAAGGGTTCATTTTCGCTTGTTTGGCACAGGTCCCAGTAGAGGCCTTCAGAATTGTGGTTAGCAACATGAATGAATTACAAACTTTGGACGAGCTCTTCAGTTAGTAGAGCTGGCTTTCTGCCAAAAAGACAGTGCCTTATAAGGGGTCAGGGCAAAGCTGTGATTCGTTGAGCCCTGCATTGTATAGAAAACATACTTGTGATGCCTGTTTGCTTTCTTTTAAAATAAAAACAAAACAAAACAGAAAAAGCAGCAGGCTTCCAAGTCTACCAAAATAGGAAGTAACAAAACAGTGTGCAGGTTTTACTAATGACAGAGTTAAGCAAAGAAAATATGGCGCTGTGCTAAAATACTAGAAGTGGAAGTTGAACCTTTTGACCTCCTTAGCCAGCTTGTGATGTAAGTGGCTGAAGCATTTGTTAGGCATCTGTTGTCTCCTTGCTCTTATTTTATAAATGGTTTAACAAGATTAAATAATTAGTTGTATTCCCACATGGTTGCCATACCCTTGGGTTTTAGTGTTGACTAGGACATGTTGGAATGGTGAAACAGGAATGAAATTTGCTTTTCAGAAAGTAAAAAACTTCTGCTATGTTCTGAAGTTGGAGAGAGTAGTTAGATCTAGAAAGAGGAAAAAGTAAGATATTTTCAGATATAACTTATTTATCAATGTACTTCTTTTCATTTAGGCCAGTACCCTTTCTGGATCTTCTCTTAGTCAGGCACCATCTCATATGTATGGCAATAGATTAAATCCAAATCCATCAATGGCAGCTCTCATGGCTCAGTCTGAAAGCAATCAAACAGGTAAGGCTTCAGAACTAAATTCTAAATTCTCTCCCCAATAATAATCTCTCCCGCCTCCATTGGTTCATTTTCTTTTAAAAAGTTTGGAAGTGTGATTAACAGAGGATTATTTTGTTGTTGTTTTACCCAAAGAATCACGGTTGGAAGCAAATAGTGTGCTGTGTTGTGAAATAGTGATGTCTTTTTTAAAAAAAACTGTCTGAAATGTAAATGTTTAAGCAGAGCCATCAGCAGGCAGGAATGCAACAATGTCTCCTGTGACTTTTGTGATTGATGTGTTCAGTCCTTGGTTCTATGCAACGAAAGTAACATAACACTAGGCTTTTCTGTGAATAGCCTAAACCTTTATTTGCATAATTCATGAAATTGCATTACACAAACTTGTTTTAAAAAAAAAAAATCCTGTTAGAGAATTTCTGCAGTGTTTAGTAATCCTGTGAATTTTTACCAGTTGACATTTTGTAGCTTTTGCCCCTTGTACTATTTTAATGAGCCACTGGATTTGCTTTGTTTCTTTCCATCCTTAAGGATTTGTTGACATGTCCAAGTAGTCATGCCTGTTGGGGGGAAGGGAATAGGTTTAGCAGTTCACTGAGAACGGATCAGTCATGTCTTTACCCTTCAAAGGTCAGAGGTTACCCAACTCAGAATAAGGGGAGGACAACCTTGAAAGAGGCCAGTTAGGGTTATTTTATAAGGGGCTAACTGCAGGGGAATGTACCTTACTTTTCAAGCAGATACTCTGTTATTACCTACGGAGTACTTAGCAGACTTAAAAATTATTTTCTTTTAAATATAGAATTCTGGATTTCTACTTGTTTTTGTTAGTTTGGAAATTTATGTAATTTTATTCTTGGTGTAAGTATTCGTGTAACTTTAGCCTGGTGTAAGAGATAAAATGGTATATGACTTGTCTTGGGATGCAAAGTGTTAAAAAATACAAAGCATAAGGATTTGCTGTGATAAGCATACAGATTAGCTGTCCACAGCTGTGATTCATTACTTTAACCGTAGAAATTAAAAGTGGCTGAGGGGAGGGTTCTGCAAATTCAAACCACGCTTCTGTGCTGTAAAACTGAAAGGAATGAAAGAACAGAACATAATCCATGGCCTTCTACACCCACCAAAACGTGTAGGGACAACACTTTACATGCCACAGTTCAGCAGTTCTAAACTAGTAATACGCTAGGTCTTCTCCTTTCATAGTACTGGAAAGATAGTGCTAAAGGTTTAATGTGTGTTTTAGGAAAAATCAGGGCAAGGGCTTAAAACATCTAGTGAGAGAGTCACTTTATCAGCTCTGAAATATTTACACTGCAGATCAAGATCTTGGAGACAATAGCCGAAACCTAGTTGGCAGAGGAAGCTCACCCAGAGGAAGTCTCTCACCTCGGTAAGCACTATTTACCACTATTTACCCTACCATGCATCTCTGCAAAGGAAACACTCAAGATTTGGAAATTTGTTATCTTCTGTTAGTAGAGTGAACATTTGTGAAGCCCTAAAAGCATTCTGTAGATAGGAAGCTAGCTTATCTAGATGGTCAAGAAAAATGATTCTAAATGAATTTGAATATTAATTAAAAGATATAATTAGGTTTCTGCACTAAAAGGAGTATATTTTCTTAGGTTTCCAATCAGTTGAGAACTCTGTTGTTTTTATCATTTGTATATTTAGCTGCTGGTACTACTCAGGCATTGATTTGGGTGAATAGTCACCCAAATAGTCCTAAGATCTCTCAAATAGTCCTAAGATCTCTCAAAGTTACAAATTCAAGACTTAAAACTTTGGGTTCCAGTTTTAACTGTAGTGGGGCAGTACACTTACCCTTAGTCTGTAATTCCTTTTTTGGCAAATGGAGCTCTTGTAGTTTTCAGAAGCCCTTCCCGTTCTTAAATTGTTTCAGGCAGAATATTGAAGATGCATTAAATGCTTTGAGAAAGTCTCCTAGACTCATGACAGCATTTGGGTACCACTTACTAATATGTAACTTATCAACAAATGTAAGTTATGGAACTGTGTATTTCTTCTGTTATAAATGGGGAGAATGATGGTGTGAAGCAGTATGTCAGTCTATAGAAGAGAATGGAACTTCAGTGTAATGCATATCTTCATTTTATTCAACTTTTTCAGCTTCTGCACCTTCTGGTTTGTTTTCTTATTTTATAAACTCTGCTTCAAACATGAGATTGAATGAAAATGGAGAACAGGAGGGAAGAAGCTCAAGCCGGGGTCTTCATGTATTAGAGAAATTCCATTAAAAATTGAAATTTTATTCAATCTCTAGCAGCACAAAAAAATTTTATATAATGACAAATGATGAATATTAGTGTTGTTGATGTAGTTGGGGAATGTTGAAAGGAACATTAGTCAACCCTTGATTTTCTGTTTCCTAATAGTCCATCTAGTAGTGCCTTTCCCCCATATAATTCCTAATTGAACTCTGCAGAAAATTAAATATCCTTTCTTTGGAAACCAGAAATCTGGGCTGGGGATATAGTTCAGTTGGTAGAGTGCCTGCCTCACAAGCACAAGGCCCTGGGTTCAATCTCCAGCACCGCAAAAAAAAAAAAAAGTGGAAACCAGAAATCTGAAATATATAATAAAAAAAATTATCTCACTAGTTTGTAAGTGCTTCTATAACTGTTGTATTTTTCTTTTCAAAGAAGAAAGCTAATGGGTTTTTGCTCATGTTTTAGTGGAGGAAATATTCTTTATCCCCCTTTTAAATTTAAAATATCACACGTTAACAGAATTATTCAGAATCCCTTAGTGTTCCTTACCTTGGCGTTTTTAATTTTTATTTTTTAAGGAACTTAACATAATAAATGGTACTGATTTACTCTGAGCATATATTTCCAACTTCATACTACCTTTTGGGGCTGGCGTTGTGGCTCCGGTGGTAGAGGCACTTGGCCTAGCACATGTGAGGCACTGGGTTCAATTCTCAGCACCACATAAACAAACAAACAAATAAATAAATAAATAAAGGTATTGTGTCCATCTACAATTAATTTTTTTTTTTTTTTAATCAGTCTGAGCCAAGTGATCCCAGCTACTTGGGAGGCTGAGGCAGGAGGAATGCAAGTTTGAGACCAGCCTCAGCAACTTAGTGGGTCCTAAGCAACTTAGCATGACCCTGTCTCAATATAAAAAAATAAAAAGGGTTGGGGGATGTCCCTAAGTGGTTAGGTGTCCCTGGGTTCAATCCCCAGTACCAACGGAAAAAATTTTTTTTTTGTTTAGGATGTAATGTGTACCTTAGTACTGAAAATACTTTGAAATAAGTGACTTTGACTTTATAACCAAAAAAAGAAAAAAGCTTCAAAATTGTTAAAATTTCCTTTTCACTGATTTTTATTTGAGAGTTTATCAGTTATAAATTTAAATGCCTTCCATAGTATTATAAATGTATGACTACTCTTTTATCAAGTATATTAAGGCATAATGGTGGAACTCTACTCTTTTGGCTGTTTTACAATCTTTCTTGTCTTTTCCTTGTTTGTATTCTAGAGCCATACAAAGTTCTTTTATAGCTGATTTCAGAGATTATCAGTGGTGTGTTTGTATTTTCTAGTGTTTTTAAATTATCTAGTATGGTCAGCTATTACCTTGATTAGGATTACCTTATAATTTGAGGAGGAAGAATAATAATTACTCAATTTTAGGATAGATTATGGTTTTATAAATGCAGGAACCCCATATTCAGGCATAGGCCAACCTGGTCTTGGAAAACTTGTACAGGGAAAATGGGTCAGCATAAGGTAAGAAACTTAATGTCCCTTTCTTAAAAGCAATGCACTTCTTTTTAACTTAAGATTTAATGTTGTCAACAGATCCCCTGTAAGCAGCTTACAGATTCGCTATGATCAACCAGGCAACAGCAGTTTGGAAAATCTTCCTCCAGTAGCAGCCAGTATAGAACAGCTTTTGGAGAGGCAGTGGAGTGAAGGACAACAGTTTTTATTGGAACAGGGTACTCCTAGTGACAGTAAGTATTCATTTTCTTGTCTCTAAATAAAAATGGATAGATGGATGAACAGATAAGCAAATGGATCCAGAAACTACTTTTTAAATCCAGAATAATGAAATTATGATGCACAGTTTACATAATATAGTCAGAAAGTATAATGTATTAGTTTAATAGATTCTACTGCTTTAACATGAATTCTGCCTTCATCTGCTATTAACAAATGATGCTGGGTAGGTTTCATAAAGTTCTTTAGTCTTCCATTTAGAATTTGGAGTAAGAACATACTTATATCTTAGGGTTGCTGTGAGGATATGAAAAATACAAAGACGCTTCCTGGCTCACATAAGCAGTTTCTGTTATCTGCTTACTATTTATAATTTTTTTTAAAAAAAAATTTTTATTTTTATTTTTATTTTTATTTTTTTTTGCAGTGCTGGGGATTGAACCCAGGGCCTTGTGCATGCAAGGCACGCACGCACTCTACCAACTGAGCTATATCCCCAGCCCACTATTTATAATTATTATAACATTAATGCTTTATTTCTCCACCACACTTTGCCCTTACCAGTTTACAAAAATAAATGAGCTCTGTCTTCTCTAAGCTTAGTTGTTTGACAAAAATTTGCTTACTTCTGGAGAATTTCTTAAAAAAGAAAACAGAAAACCGCATATAGTAAAATAATGGCCAGCTACCTTCTTAATTTAACAATGAAGAGTCATGATTATAAATTTTGTGTGTGTATATATAGACATATGCACAATTAGTATATATTATATAATTAGTATACATTGTGTTTATCATGTATTTATTAAATTTTCAGAACAAAACTTTTATTGCTAGTGAGCCAGGGGCCATAAGTTGGCATATTTGTGAATGGTCCCCTGACCAAAAAATGCTAATTTTAAGGAAATTCATGGATAATCCTTTAAACATGATAGCTGGAGGACAGGTTTTGCTTAGTCTTATTGCATCTCATTTGGGCACAGTAAGGGTTTCTTTGTGGGATCTTGAAGAGGAGGGATAAAAGTTAAATCCTTGGGAAGTGACCACATGTGTCTGTACGAGTAGAGTTGTGTCCTTTGAAGGCCCTGAGGTCATGTTAAACAAACACAACTTTTAAATACATGTAGTTTTTAAAGTGTCCATCACCATAGCCTAACAGCAAGGCTCTGTGTTGTCGATTGGAAAGTCTGAGACTCGGAAGAAATTGACAAAGTATCTGAGGTGATGGGGCAGGACAGAAAGCCAATTTACAGATGATGTACCTTTCTCCTGGAGGACAGAGGTGGCAGGGGTGCACACACAGCGCTCCCTGCTGGGGGATGTGTGTAGCAACATGCTGAGAGCAGCTGGGTATTGGAAGCTTCCTGCCAGGCATCTGGTGGTGTGCTCAGTTTTTTCTCCTCTGTGCTGGGGATTGAACCCAGGGCCTTGTGCATGCTAAGCAAGGATTCTAACTGAATGAACTACACCGCAAGCCCTACCAATGCTTAAATTTAGCAGTGAATAAAAGTTTCCTATTGTGAATTTGACTTTAACATTATGGCAGGAACTTTAGAAGTTTTAATGAGGCTTTTTATTTTGAGGAAAATAAACTTACTGTTTTTCTTTGAGAATAGAAATGACCTGAACCCAGGGGGTTTTTGGTGTGTGGCAACAAAGTTTCTAGATAGTACATCTAGGAACAATCTCCTTTTATGTTTATGTACATCCAAATATAAATATGACATTTGTATCTATGTATAAATTTTAAAATAAGCCTTGTTTAGAAGTATTTTATAGGATTTTTATATTTTTAACTTATTTCTAAAGTTATCGACACTGTCCATAAAAGATGTATTCCTGGGTATGAAATCGTCTTCATTAAAATCCATCCAAATGTTTGATAGTTTTAGGAATGCTGAAGTCATTACACCAACTTCAAGTTGAAAATCGAAGATTAGAGGAACAAATTAAAAATCTGACTGCCAAAAAGGAACGTCTTCAGTTATTGAATGCACAACTTTCAGTGCCTTTTCCGACAATAACAACAAATCCTAGTCCATCTCATCAGATACATGCGTTTTCAGCACAGACTGGTGAGTATGAAAACATTTATTTTGTATCTGAGGAAAACAGGATAGACTTTCGATGTCAATTGCCTAATAAGTGAGTGATAATTGCTCACCAGTTCATATGAAGATGTAGAAAAGGAATGATGGGTTATTTTCGAAGGGCATAGAGAATCCTATTAAGTGATTGACATGATTTGCTCTTACTATTTTTTCTTTTCTTCCTCCCAATACTGGAGGTTGAACCCAGGGGCACTCTATCACTGAATTACACCCGCAGGCCTTTTTATTTATTTTGAGATAGGTCTTGCTGAGGTTGGCCTTGAACTTGTGATCCTCTTGCCTTCAGCTGCCAGAGTTTCTGGGAGTATAGGCATGTGCCACCATGCCTGATGACTGGCTACTTTGACTTCCCAGTATATAGTTTAATGATGACATTTGTTTAAATTGTGTAATGATATCATTGATTTAAAGCTATGGTGTTCAATAGAGATAGTTTTTTTTTTCCTATTTAAACTGGTTTTAGCAATAGCAAGATTTAATAATATTCAAGTGTTAGTATGGACTTTAGCATGAGCTTTTAAATAAACCTTTAGTCTTACACATATTATGTTTAACAGGGTAATAAGTAAGATTTTTTTGTTTTTTTTTTTGTCTTTTATTATTCTAGCTCCAACTACTGATTCCTTGAGCAGCAGTAAGAGCCCTCATATAGGAAACAGCTTTTTACCTGATAATTCTCTTCCTGTATTAAATCAGGTAATTTTTGTGTATTTGTAGTCATTTGTGTGTTTTACTTGTGGACAGTTGTATATAACATTAAATGGTTTAAAATTATTTTAAACAGCTTAGCTGTGCTCTTTACAACTTAATTTTTATTTTTCTTCCATTAGGACTTAACCTCCAGTGGACAAAGCACCAGCAGTTCATCCGCTCTTTCTACTCCTCCTCCTGCTGGGCAGAGTCCAGCTCAACAAGGCTCAGGAGTTAGTGGAGTTCAGCAGGTCAATGGTGTGACAGTAGGGGCGCTAGCTAGTGGGATGCAGACTGTGACATCCACCATTCCTGCTGTGTCTGCAGTGGGTGGAATAATTGGCGCTTTGCCAGGGAACCAACTGGCAATTAATGGCATCGTAGGAGCTTTAAATGGGGTCATTCAGACCCCTGTGACAATATCCCAGAACCCTACCCCCCTAACCCACACAACTGTACCACCTAATGCAACACATCCCATGCCAGCTACACTGACTAACAGGTAAGAAACGTGAACAGATTTTGGGTTTTTAGTACAACGTAGTACCAGTTTCTAGTACAGCAGTGTCGTCCACACTTTAGCCTGGGACTTGTAATATGTTTCTTATAGATGAAACATAAGTCAGTCTACCAAAAATTTTTAAGTATATAATATCTAGAGTATATTTCTTTTTGAAACTTATGTAATTCCAATTAAAATTAAATCAGTTTCCATAACAAAGTATTGTCTGTGTTGAAAATTTTAGTCTTGATCTGTGATGCGTTTTTAAATGTTAATTTTTCTCATTCCCTTGTATATTGCATTCATGTGTATCATAAGTTCTGAAGAAGGGATTAATAGTATAATGGTTATCACTCCTGATACTCATTTCTTAAAATTCAACACTTGAATAGAAAGTTAACAAAATAAAGTATTTTAATATAAGATTAAGGACAAATATTTATCTTGAATTTCCAGGAAGTGAGACTCACTAGTTTCATTGTATCAGAGTTTCATTTGAACGTTTGTTCAAAATAAGGGTAATAAAGCCATGTTCTTATTAAATATATTTTGAGCTAGTAATTTTGAATGGATTTGCAGTGGTAAGCTATTTCTTCTGCCCCCGCCTCCCCATTGATGCTTAATTTTATTGACTATTGGGGCTGTTATTAAAAGGATATGTTAAGGTCTGGGGATGTGGCTCAGTGGTAGAGTGCTTGCATAGCATGCACAAAGCCCATGCTAAATTTGATCCCCAGCACTGCAAAAAAAGAGCTAGATTTAAATAGTGATGGATTCTGTCTATGTTTTAAGTATGTGTTACTTAGTGTGGGTTAAGCTATATTTGAATAATCAAAGATGTTACATGTGCTTTGTTATAAACACATGTAAATTTCTATTCCATAAAACAAATTTGTGCCTATTTGGTTTATAATAAAAATAGAAACAAACACTTCTTGGTCATGTGAATTCTTATTTAGCTATATACACACATTATAGAATAAGAAGAAATAATTTGTACATAATTATTTTTTAAAAGTGTTATGGTTAATGTTTGTTATTAATTATTTTAAAAATTATCTTTCATTTTACATTTTTAAAAAGACTTTAGAATTATGTAGAAAGTAAGAATTTTAATCATTTTTCAGTGCCTCAGGACTAGGATTACTTTCTGACCAGCAAAGACAAATACTAATTCATCAACAGCAATTTCAGCAGTTGTTAAATACTCAACAGCTCACACCAGTAAGTTCTTCTTTTTGATAACATTTGATTTTTATTAAAGAAAATATTCTAAACTGTAATAGATATTTAAGTGAATCACTCTCTTGTGAAATAACATTACTAAATGCATAATCCAAAAATCTTGTCTGCCATTCGGTAAGGTTGGTGTGCCTGGGGTGACATTACATACAGTCATCAATTTACAAATATTAGAACATGTATCACGGGCCAGGCACAGCAACTCAGGAAGCTGAGGCAGGAGGATTGCAGGTTTGAGGGCAACGTCAGCAACTTAGCGAGAGTCTGTCACAAAACTTAAAAATTTTTAAAAAAGGGCTGGGGATATAGCTAAGTGGTAAAGCACCCCTGGGTTAAGTCCCCAATCACCACTGTTGTAGGCTATTGTGATATAACGGTGCATTAAGACATAAGTCTGGTAGGAATAGGAAAGACAGTAGAATGAATCGGACATCACTTTCCTTTGTTCATATATGAATACATGACCAGTGAAATTCCACATCATGTGCATCCACAAGAATGAGACCCTAATTAGAATGTTACACTCCATGTATGTATAATATGTTGAAATACACTCTACTGTCATGTACGTATAAAAGAAATAATAAATTTTTAAAAAGACGTAAGTGTTTTCATGGAGCTGCATTTTGATAAGGGAGATGGACAGTCAATATATGATTTTTCATAGTGATAAATGCTGAGAAGAAAAGCAGAACGAGGGGATAGAGAATAATGAGATGGGGCCTTGTTATTTTATTGTATTTATTTAGGTGACTCTGGGGATTGATCCCAGGGCCTCGCTCATGCTAGGCAAGCTACACTTCTGGCCCAGTGAGAACCTTTTTAGATACAGGCCACTGCAGCCTCTTTGGGGAGGGGTGTTACTGACTTTTGAGCAAAGACCTGAATAAAAGTTGAAAAGCGTGGCATTTTTACTTTGGAGAAGGAGAAGGTATGTCTAGGGAGGAAGCAGGCATAAAAGACCTGTGTTATGTTCTGGAAGACTCCAAGACAGGCAGACAGCAAGACCGTAGTTGTGAGGTAAGGGCGGTGCTGTCTAGAAATCATGTGCTGCCTTGTTCAGCTGTGGCAGGAAATTCAGATTTTGTTTGGAATATAATAGAAAGTCATTGGTGGTGAGTTTTCTTTTGTTTAGGGGCAGGGGCAGAATACTGGGGATTGAACCCAGGTCCCTGCACATGCCAGTCAGATCCCTAGCCCTTTTTAAAATTTATTTTGAGACAGGGTCTTGATAAGCTGCCCATGCTGACATCAAACTAGCAGGCCTTCTTCGCAAGCAGCTGAGATTAAAGGCATGTGCCACCATGCAGGGCCATTGGTGATTTTTGAAAACAAAACCTTTGTACTTTGGAAATTTTCATGTATACGAGAAGTGGAACGTGGAGTGTTAGTGAAGCCTCACATACCCATCATTCTGTCATTGTAGTTATCCCAGTTTTGTCAATCTTTTTTCCTCTAACTCCAGGGGTTTTTGTTCGTTCGTTTGTTTGTTTGTTTTTGGTACTGGGTATTGAACTCAGGGGCACTCCAGCACTGAGCCACATCCCTGGCCCTATTTTGTATTTTATTTAGGCAGGGTCTCACTGAGTTGCTTAGGGCCTCACTAAGTTGCTGAGGCTGGCTTTGAACTCGTGATCATCCTGCCTCAGCCTCCCAAGTGCTGGGATTACAGCACCACTGCGCCCAGCTAGAGCTAATTTTTAAACACCAGAGCAGCAGAGATGTTAAGAGGAGGTAGAGCACTTCACTGGAGTACCAGAGCAGAAAGCACCACCATTAGTCATTTATGATAAGAAGTTGAGGAAATTCTGCTTTTTAATATTTCTGATTTTTTCTTTTTCTTTCTTTGTGTTGCTGGGGATTGAAGTCAGGACCTCACAGACACATGCAAATAGCATTTTACCCCTGAGCTACACTCCCAGTCCGTAATGTTACCAAGCTTTTGTGATACTGGAGATTGAGCCCAGGAGCATTCTACCACTGAGCTACATCCCTGACCCTTTTTATTTTCTTCTAATTTTTTTTGAGTCAGGGTCTCATTAAGTTGCCCGTGGCCTCGGTGATCCATCTGCTTCAGCCTCTTGAGTTGTTGGGATTACAGGTGTATACCTGGCTTCTGATTTTCTTTAGAAGTAAAATTATTAGCAGAATGAATGAGATACATAGGGGTATATCTTATTAGAGGAAAGAAAAGCTGAGAAATATGTATCTTGGAGAAGGGTGAAACACTTGACTGACACCTGTGGGACTGTAAGGCTCAAGTGCAAGGGCAGTACTGGCTTTCTGTGTTCATCAGTGTAAAGTGAGGCCACATTGACAAGTTGTATGACTTCTCTAGCCCCATTTCTGTAGCACTCTTCATTTAGTTATGCTGTTTGGAGAATGTGTTAATTAATTAATACAGGGTGCCAGTCAGACTTTGTCTATAGTTTCTTTTGAAAATATGTACTTTCTTCCTTCAGTAAAAATGTACATTGAAAATACTTGTTTTGACTGGATAAAAACTGACACTGTAGCTGGGTGAGGTGGTGCAGCTCCGGAGTCTGAGGCAGGATGATCCCAAGTTCAAAGCCAGCCTCAGCAGCTGAGTGAGACCTGTCTCAAAATGTAAGACAATGGGGCTGCGGCTGTAGCTCAGGGGTAAAGCACTTGCCTAGTATGTGCTCAGCACCACAGGAAAATAAATAAATAAAAGGGTTGTGTCCATCTACAATTAAAAAAACTAAAAAATAAAATTTTTTAAATGTGGGGGTAGGGGGCTTCTGGGATGCAGCTCAGTGATAAAAAAAAGTGCCTCTGGGTTAAATCTGCAAAACCATTCCTCCACTCCCTAAAAAGAACCCACATTTATACTAAAATGTGATGTCATTTTCTTACCTCTTGCCTTATCTTAGTAGGAAGTACTAAAGCTCAGTTAATATGGATCTCTTCGTATTACGATTTTTTTTTTTTTTTTTTTTGGAACCAGGGATTGAACTCAGGGACACTCGGCCACCATGCCACATCCCCAACCCTATTTTGTATTTTATTTAGAGACAGGGTCTCACTGAGTTGCTAAAGACCTCGCTAAGTTGCTGAGGCTGGCTTTGAACTCGCGATCCTCCTGATTCAGCCTCCCAAGTCGCTTGGATTACAGGCGTGCGCCACCCCGCCTGGCTCGTATTACGATTTTAGTAGTAGTAGCATGTGTAGATTTATCATTTCTAAGACATAGTTAATGATATTTCAGCACAAAATATTGGCTCACAGACCATGAGGACTAAAGGGATTTAAATGCTTCTTTTTTCTTCATTAGCCAAGTGGACAGGTGCAGTTTGTTCCTTTATGGGCAAACTTTATGTAGGTTAAAAATTTTTGTTATAAGAAACATATCTCCAACTTAAAAATAACTCTTGCTTGACCCTACTTTTCCTACCAATACAGCACTGTTTCTTGTCTCCTCCCAGGTGGCATTCACTTTGCTAAGCCTAATGGTCAGTTCTCAGTCTTCATCTTACCTGACCTGGCAATAACTTTGGACAGAGTTGATCACTTTCCTTGGTCTTTGAAATGTTTTCTCCCCACGATTTCCACGATCCCTCATTATTTTCCTACCTAACCAGTTCTTCCTTTTTTGCCTGCTTTCCTGGGTTCCCTTCTTCTCTTCAACCTCTCCTCTTGAAAGTATGCTAGAATTCAGTGCCTCCACTCAAGTATCTTTAAATTATGTTTACATCTTCATCCTAGGCCTCTCGTTGGAATTTAATATTTTTGGATCCAACTGCTTCACTCAATATCTCCACTTGCAAATCTTAAAAGATTTGATCTTTTACTGATCTTCCACAAACCTGCGCCACCCAGTTTTCTCTACCTCAGATGAGCATCCTTCTAGATGCTCAAGCCCAAAACCCTGTAGTGTATTCTTTCTCTGATACTGCACATTGACTCCATCAAGAAACGTGAAGTCAGATTGTGTCAATTCTCTGCCTAGAACCTTCCACTGGCTTCCCTTTTTACTATGTGTAAAAGCTGAGTCTTCGTGGTGTGGACTCCGAGCCCTGCATTCTTGTCCTGCATCCTATTTGCTCACTTTGGCCTCACTGAACTGCTTGTTGGTCCTGGATATGCTGCTGTGTGGGCCGTTGGCCCTGGCTGATCCATCTGCCTGGCAGTCCCCTCCTTACTCCATATCCACTTTGTTAATTTCCCTCATCACTTTGTCCAGATGTTAACTTCTCAATGAGATCTGCTTTGACCAGTCTTTTAAAAATTACATCCTGAACCCTACCCCAGCAGACTTTATCTCACATACCCCTTTCTCTTTACTTTAGCAATAAACACACTGTAACATTTTTGTCTATTTGTCTCTCCTTCCCTCAGGGTAGTCAGCCAGAGACCATCTCCCTAAAATACAGTGCCTGGTAGTAAGTGTGTGCTCAGGAAATGTACATTGAGTAGAATGTATGTTTGCTATAAAGAATAGTTCATGCTGGGTGTGGTGGCGCACACCTGTAATCCCAGCACCTGGGAGGCTGAGGCAGGAGGATCACGAGTTCAAAGCCAGCCTCAGCAACTTAGCGAGGCCCTAAGCAACTCAGTGAGACCCTGTCTCTAAATCAAATACAAAATAGGGCTAGGGATGTGGCTCAGTGATCGAGTGCCCCAGGGTTCAATCTCCAGTACCAAAAAAAAAAAAAAAAGAAAAGAATAGTTCATCACTTCATTAAGAAAGCGCGGTCTGGTAGGCATGAAACTTTTAAAGTTGTTTTAAGTCTTGTAAGGGGAAAGGTCTCATTCACATGATGCATCCTTGCCCCGCTTTTTCTTTGTGTGTGTGTGTGTGTGTGTGTGTGTGTGTGTGTGTTACTTTTCTCCTTGATCATCATGGGCACATGATAATTTGAATAGAGGTCATCTATATTGTTTGCCCTCTTTTGAAAATAAGCTGTTCATGGTGATGTGGACATTTTATAGTAGATGGGGATTATCTAGTGCAGTTTGTTTCCCTAGATCAGATTCTTGATTTGTTTAATAGTGTTAAGTGTCTTACATCATTGAAATATCTAATGTTAGAGGAAAGAGAGAAGCAGAAAAGGCTGACATTGCTGACTGCAGACTTCTATAATGGGAAGTCATTTTCTCCCATGGTTTGACCTTAGGAACAGCACCAGGCCTTTCTGTATCAGCTGATGCAGCACCAGCAGCACCACCCGCCAGAACTTCAGCAGCTGCAGCTCCCTGGCCCGGCACAGATCCCCATCAACAATCTTCTTGCAGGTACTCAGGCGCCCCCACTTCACTCGGCTACCACCAACCCCTTCCTCACCATCCATGGAGACAATGCAAGTCAGAAAGTCACAGTAAGTGTGTGTTCTGTGTTATAGCTAATGAAGTTATAAGAACTATATTGATTAATCAAAGGTGATTGTTCTCTAGCCTCTTTTAAAAAACATATTATTCCCCTGATAGTTGTTTTAGCAGCTGGATGTTATAAACACAAAGGACCTAATCCAATTTATATACCTCTTGAGTATCTTGATTTCAATTTGCACATAAGGTTTGAAGCTGTTTTACAATTTTCAAAATGAAAATATGTTTTAGTTAGCAAGTTGTATGGGACAGTCCAATCAAAAGAAAATAGCTGTTTTCTTAGTAACCTTGCTTATTAATTTTCCTAGTTATATAGAAGCAGTCTGTATATTTTAGGAATATTTCTATTTTGGTAAAAAGGACTTTTTAAAATTGACTTATAATTAATATGCAAACTTTAGAACAGGTAATCCAAGTATTTTTCCGTATTTTTTTTTTTAAAGAAAGTAAATCATAGTCACATTTTAATGGAATTGAAATATTTTATTTCATGTAAGTGATACCATCTTACCCTTTCTTTGTAAGAGTTAAGATAAGTTCAAAGTGGATGCAGGAGCAGTATGCTGTACATACAATGGCACACGTTTTAAGGCTGTTTCTTTCTATTAATTCTCCCCTTCAATCAGGTCTACTTTACTGGAATATAAATGTGTCCCCTAAAGTCCAGTTGAGGGCAGAACCCTGTTAGATGAAGGATATTGGGATGTAGAATGGAGACTGGACATCAGGAAAAGGAAGAAGGGAAAGAATGAGGTGGGAGACTTGGCAAATAAAAGTGTTAAAAGTCACAGTGTTTGCTATTTCCCATTACTTTTGAAAATTTTCTGTTTACTGTGTTTTTAGTCTTCAGAAATTTTAGTTTTTATTTAGTAATGAGAACTGGTTGAAAATACAGGATAATTGTTTTTCATTAACTCTTTAATGCTTTTTGTTTGTCTTCTTGTTTTGCCAACTTCCTGATTGTGAATACTGTTATCACAAACCTTGTTACCTCTCCATTGTTTTGCTAACATGGGAAATATCAGAGATTCTATATTAATTTAGAAACTTTTGTACTTTTTTCCCACTCTGTTGTTCACTAGTTTTTCTTTTTGTGTTAAAAAATGAATTATAAGCTAATGTTTCCTGAGTTATGTAGAATGAGATGTGTTTTTCAGTGGAAGAACCATGATAATAAATATAATAATAAGCAGATTACTGGTTAGCTCATAGAAGAAAGCAGGGCTGGGAAGTGAGGGTCACCACTTCCTTGCCACATGCCAGGCATCCCTGTCAGATACGTGGCCTGTGCGATTTCACCACACTTGTTTATGGATAACAAAAGGAGAGTCAAAGAGGTTAAAGCTCAAAGGACAAATAGCAAATGTGGGATCATAGCCTGTGACTTTCTTAGTCCATAAAAAACTCATGATGCACAATATCGTATTACTGATTATGTGGAAAGTTGATTTGGGTGGATGGATTCTGTGTTCTTGCCTTGGGAGTTCTATCCCACTGATGGGCACATGCCTCTTTGTCTTAGAATACTGCTGAATATACTGTCTTGCAAGTACTTACTATTAAATTCATGGCTTTATATCATACTGAAAAGTAGGCATGCCAACTTGCAGAAGAGAAGGCATAACTGTATACCACAGTTTATCTGTTACGATTTCAGTTAAGAGGATAATACCTCAAGTGTTGTTCAAAATTTATTCAGCTAATGGATCTGATGTTTTTGTTTGTTCTAACTGCAGAGACTTAGTGATAAAACTGGGCCTGTAGCTCAAGAGAAAAGTTGACATTTGAGAAGCATCTAAAAACTGCCTATCCTGCTGCTCTGGCACTTCATCTGGCTGCTGTTGCAGTCCTTGACTACAGCTATGAAGAAATGCAACAAGAAACTGCACAACAAAGGATTGCCACAGGACTTTCTTGTAAGGCTTTGATTAATTTTCTTGTTGCTTTGTTGCACTGAAATGTAATTCCCACATTCCCCAACCCCCACCCAAATGTTTTTGAACTTTCAGAGAAAATTTAGTAACTTTTGGTCAATGAAATACTTTACATGCAATGAGTTTATCAACACATGAAGTTTAATGTAGTTGGTGCACAACTAGTTTTGTTATAAATTAGATATAAATAGCAAAACTAAAGACTTGTTCCATTTACAAGCTACATGGTCTTGTACAAGTTGGGATATGAAATATGATCTCTTATTTGGGCTCCATTGTACTTGCTCTCTGTAAGGCAGATCTTAAATTTCAAGGAACTGTCCACTTTCTTTTCCTGGAGTTTTTATTCATTAAATATTGCAATTATATGGGTCATCTACTACAAACTTTGTTTAAAAAGTTGCCTTTCTAATAAGATTTGGCCAGTTTTGGTAATCGAGTTAGGATGGTAATGTCTGCTTCTGCTAAAGGTAATTTTAATTTGCTAAATGCTTTTTATTTAGTGTTTTTAAAGAGACCTTGAGTTCTAAGGCTGCTGGGGAAACTAGATCAATTCAAAGTGAAAGACTTCTTTCAGAAAGAGAGGCTACTCTGGAAACTGCTGGTAGGGTCTGGCCTTAACCAAGTGCCTATTAGCACCTCCGTGGGTGGAAGTGGCTCTAGACAGCAGATCTCCAGCCAGCCAGCCCTGTGAGTAGAAGAATAGCACTTGTACCAGCAGCCTTCCCCATGCTTCTGCCTTTATTGAAAATTTTCTATGCCACTGTAGATAGCTCAGGCAAAACTATTACCTGGGTATTTATCCACTAATAAGTCACAGAAAATGAGTGGATTTTGTAAGAATATATGTTTGTTTTATTTAAGCAGCTTCCCATTACTGACCATTCACACACACACACACACACACACACCCACACCCACACCCACACCCACATCCCAATACAGTTCCCAAAGCAGGTGAAACCCATATTACAGCCCTTCCACTTCAGGTAGCCATGCTCTTGATGTGACAGTACAGCAGAGAAATAAATTAACAATTGGGGACATAATCATTGATCTGTTCTTAAATGTGTGAATTATTAGTGGAAAAGACCCAGCTGTAATTAGACCTCCACTGTGTACTTAGCTGGAAGAACATGTTAATTCTGCAATATGTCTCTTGGTTAAACATTGCACAGTTCTTACCTCATTTCTGTAAATAAGGTTTTGTGAATCTGTTTTGTATTGTGAAAAATTCATAAGATAACATTGATATTTTGATTTGTAATATTTCTAATTGGTAGATTTAATTGAAAAGTAAAATTAATTTATTTTTATATGTTCAGGGGAATTTTAAAGAAAGTCAAGCCTTTTGTAGATAATTTAAAAAATCAGTGTGGTTTATTTTACTTATTTAACCCACTGGTTGTTATTCTGTAACAATTTGTATAAATGGTAAATTTCGAATGTGTTGTTATTTTACCTAGATGTAAAATTCCACATGTATTAAAATGTACAAAGTTTTTGTTAATAAAATTTAATAATGTTCATAACCCTGTGCCCTTCTTATTTGGTAGGGGCACCAGCATGCAGTGCATCCAGCAGGCCTGGGTGGGCTTTGTGTTGGGAGGATCTGTAGAATGTCACCTCAAAGTTATCTAAACTCTTTTCATGAGTGGGTTTCATGTTCTTTATTCTGGCCTTATCGGTAGTGGCTCCTTGGTGTGACTCAGATGCTTTCACTTCTCACAGGCCTAAGGCCCTGTGTGGCGGGCTTGGCTGCCAGGGTTGCTGGTTCCTTAAGCACTTGAATTTCTCTGGCTGCGTGGGGGTCTGGAGTTCTAGTTTGTGGCTAAAGAACAGACACTGCATATACACCTGCAGGGCACTTGGCACTTTAACGCTGTTAGACACTTGCAGTTACTTTTTTTTGTGGTACTAGTGATTGAACCTAGGGCCACTCTACTGCTGAGCTACATCCCCAGCCTTTTTATATTTTGCATTGAAGTCTCACTGAATTGCCCAGAGTGGCCTCAAAGTTGACCATCCTCCTGCCTCAGCCTCACCACACCTGGAATCATAACCACTTTTAAAAATGTGAGGGCTAGGGGTGTAGCTCAGAGATGCAGCATTGCCTAGAATGCACAAAGCCCTGGTTCCGTCCTTGCACCACCCCTCACTTAGTTGAAAACCAGTAAAAGGGAAGCCTCTCTCTACTCCCTCCACCCTTTCAGCAATGCTTACACCAAAATGCATACATATATCCAAATTGAAGTCATTATCTTTCATATACTTTTCCTAAATAGTTAAAATATTTATAAGGCCTGCTTTTGTCACCTCAATAAAGTGACATACATGAAAGATTTTAGGAATTAAATTTTGCTGTAACTTAATTTCTGGAACAAAGGTGCATTTTCCACCAGCAGTTGTTTCCTTTTATGAGAGGGACTTCTGGGGGTCGGGTGGAGAAGAGGTGGCATGCAGAGGGGAAGGGTTGGGCATCCTGCTTGACTCGCCTCGTGATGTCAGGTCCAGAAGACAAGGTCAGAAGGAGCTGTGGGGTGGCAGGGAAGGTCACTGATGAGTTCTGCAGTGCAGTTGCTGCAGACCAGCAGCTAGGAACAGGGCAGAGCACTCAAGGTTGTAGGGCACAAAGCTGTCCCCTTGGGAAAGGGAAGGGGGAGAGGCAGAGCTCCAAAGAGAGGTGTTTAGAGTCCAGGTCTGGGGTCCATAAATAGGAACCCAGACAACTTAGCCCAGGTTATTGCTTCTTCATTGGTCTTGTCTTTGCCAAAAACTCAGATCCCCAAAGCAGCTTTAAATGACCGAGTTCAGTTTTCAGGTTTTGGCCACAACTCTCGACGCTGTTGGTTTCTTTCAGGTCCATGCACTTCTGGGCCTTACATTAGTCTGTGCAAATTGTAGTTCCATCTTCCCCTTCTCGTGCAGGGTGGCTGGCTGCCCTCTCCTCTGGTGGGAAGTCTGCCAGACAGGTTGTCCCGGAGACTGCCACACAGCTGCCACGGACGAAGGGTGTGACGAGCCAGGCGTGTGTTAGGCACTTGGTGTGCTGTATCTCCTTTAATCTCCACAACCTGAGAAGTATGTTTTATTTTCCTTTTTACACATTAGGAAATTGAGGCTTAGCAAGGTTAAGTAGTTACACACTGGAGAATGTGAATTGGTACAAACAAGAACTATCTGAGGCAAGTAAGGTAGGAAGCTCCTACTGATAATCCTAGAACTCTCTCTCCTCCAAATTAACTGTGGAGTCACAGAGGATGTGATCAAAATTGAAATGAGCATAATCCAAACGTCTGGCTTCACCTCCGAGCCCAGGTCCACCCCTCACTGCAGCAAAACTAGGCTACCCTGTTCTCGCCCTGTGCCTTTCCCAGATGCCAGTGGTAACTAGAAACAAAGATCTGGATGTGGCTGCAGGTGGAACTGGGATGTCCTGGACTCTGCATTAATGGTGAGCTGCAGCTAAGGCGTGGTTTCACGTGCCCTTTCCAGTGGGGCAGGGATGGGTGGGAGCTGTGCAAACCTTGGCGCACTGTGCTCAAGCAAGGCCACCCTGCCATGGCCACAGAGCACACCCAGACTGCAGTCAAGGCCCAGGGTACCAGGGACGGGAGAGGAACTAGTGAAGAAACAGGAGACGGGTGGGACTCCAGCTCAGAGAGTGCTTGCCTAGCCATGCACGAGGCCTTGTGTTCCGTCCCCAGCACTGCAGCGAACAAAAAATGCAGGAGAAACCGTGGTGGGACTGGGAATCAAGCTGATGTGGCAAATTTGGGATCGTAGGGCACAGTGACCATGGAGTGCAACAGGACAGAAAAGGAAGGAGCTGTTTCTGTCAAGTGGGGAGGAATGAAAGGCGTGTCCCTGGTTCTGGGTGAGACAGTTTGCACTACCAACTCTAAGGAGAGTCTTATAGCCTCCTCCTGACTAGAGAGGCCAGAGAGGCAGAGTTCCAAGTCCGTGCTCTGGGTTTTTTTGGATCTCAGCAAAGCACCAGTTTCTTAGAGATTCTGTTGGTGTTCAGAACAAGGGGCTCCCCAGAAAGTTGATTCCAAGACTGATGTAGGGGGAGGGTAGGTGAAGTCATTGGAGTGGAAGAAGCGTGGAGAGAGGAGGAAGGCCAGACAGGATCGGGGACGTCAAGACTGAAAAAGGCAGAGATGAAACTTCTGGAAAGGAATAGGAGGAACCAGAAGTCCAGGTTTTATTTACATCCACTTCATTCCCCAAAGAATTGAATGCTAAGCAAGTTGAAAGGTGACACACATCCGGACTGAAGAAGGTCCACTCTGAAAATGCCTCCTGGACAGAGCACTTGGACGCAGTGACACAAACAGAAGTTTGGTAGTGGGAGAGGCGCAGGGGTCAGAAGACAAGGGCAGAAGAGCAAGTAGAGGGTCACCAAGGGGAGACTGATGTCTCCTAACCGTGTCCATGAGTGTATGCGCAGTGAGGTTGTGTAAACCCAGGGTCAGCTGGGCCTGCTTTCGCCCAGTGGTGCAGACTGAGTGGATTATAGCGAGAGAAATCAATCACCACTCTGGAAGCTGCGAGTCTGAGGTCAGTGCTGTATGGCCGGTAAGGGGCCCAGTTCCAGATTGCAGGGGGCTGCCTTCTGCTTGTGTCAGAGGGGTGAGCGGGCCTTCTGGTCTCTCAGAAGGGCACTATCCCCACTCATGGGGACGCCTCCTAACAGCCCCCAAAGGTCCAGACTCCTAATACCATCACCTTGGAAGCTGGGAGTTTTTAACACATAAATTTGGGAGACGGAGACACCTTCAGTTCTTTGCAAAATAGAAGTTACCTCGTGGCTTGCAGTAGTAAACTCAAAATTTTGATGATAGTGCCTTCTAGATTTTCTAATGAAAGCAAGAAATTCACTTTTTTGGCTGATCAAGTCTTTGGTTTCGTTCAAATTCTGACTGATGGCTCTGGGTCTGGTGTATGTCCTCGTGTCAGGCAGGTGACCTGCTCCCTGGCCTTCTGTCAGCCGCGGTTCCTGCTGCAGCTCCTTCCAGCAACACAGAAGCTGGTTTTCTCTCTCTCCTTTTGTGGTTCTGGGTGTTGAACTCGCGGTGCTCTACACTGAGCCACGTCTGCAGCCCCCTTTATCTTTTATTTTGAGGCAGGGTCTTGCTAAGTTGCTCAGGCTGGCCGTGAACTTGGGATCCTCCTTCCTCAGCCGTCGACCCCCCATCCAGTACCAGTCACTGAATGCCAGCACCACGGCAGCAGCTGAGCAGCACCAAGAAGACAATGTGGGCAGGCGGAAGCTGGGTGAAGGCGGGCCTCACAGCCCTCTCAGCTCACCAGATACCAAAGCAGATTCCCTGGACGCAAGGAGGGTGGTGGCAGGGCAGGTGGAGGGTTGGACTGTCCGCTCAGGGCTGAAGTGAGCCGGTTTCACGGACTGACTCACCCCAGCACCCTCAGCCACCCAGGCTAAGGACTTTCCTCCCCTGCTCCATTAAGACTGGGCAGCTCCAAATGTCCACACCCAGTTTTTAAATTCCAGGAGTTGGGATTTGCAGTGCTAGTGGTAGGAGCCAGGGCCTGGTGTGTGCCAGGCGAGTGCTCCTCCCTCGAGCCATCCCCAACGCCAGCTTTCCTACACAGGGGCCGCTCTACCTGCAGCCAAAGGGAAATTTCCAGCAGGATTTTGGAAGCGAGTTCCTCAGCAGGGACACAGCGGAGGTCGAGTGCCGTACTCACCTACGGTTTAACCATGGCGACATCTTACTCGTGAAACAGACTGGAGCAAGGAGGATTTGGTTGGAACGATGAACTCACCTTCAATTTTACACAGTACTTCTTTTTGAGTAATAAAACAATGGGAGCCTGTTCATTCTCTTTTATGACTCAGGACGCAGAACATAAAAGAGCAACTCCATCCTCGCCACCCCAACCTGCTCGATTTCATTCTCTGAAACTAGGATATTTTAAAAGGCACCAACCAGGGGGCTTTACTGAGTTAACCTGTGAAATAACCAGGAGGTGCTGCCTGGGGACACTCTTGGTTTGGGCCTGTCCCTTACAGGGTAGCAAAGGCAAGGTGCAGGCCTTTCTACAGAACATTTCCAGCACTGTGACATTAGATTCCTGTGGCAGTTCCTGCATGTGACACAAAGGAGGATGACAGGAGAAGGTAACCTGACCTGCTGGGAGGGATTTCCAGAAAGCCTGTGCACCCTGGCTTCAGTCCGCAGCGGCTGGGTACGTTTCTCTGGCCCCCCGTGCCAGCCCTTGGCTGTGTCACAGGCAGGGCAGGAGGAAAGAGCGCTGCCCTGCTCCTCCCATCACCAGCCCCATGGACCTTCCACAGGGGAGCCACCAGCACTGCTTCGCCAGCACTGCTTCCCTGACGGGCAGGCATTTGCCCTCTGTCACCTCTGTCAGGGAAGCTCTGCGAGAGCCGTCCCTGTCTGTTCCACATAAAGCCACTCTTCCTTTCCAGACCACAGAAAAACAACTAGCTGCTTGGTCTTATGGCATAGTCATTTAGCTCCCAAGTGAATAAATCCAAGGTTGCAGGCCAGGGGTCACCCACACGGGAGCGTGGGATGACAGCAGGACAGTGGGAGGGCTTTGCCCCACCCCTGCTCACCTTGGCTACAGGTGATGCCAGGGCGGAGCCATCCAGCAGGGAGGCCAAGCACTGCTGCTGTGACCAGAAAGACCAGTGCCACCGCCGACCGCCGTTACAACCTGCAGAGGACTTTAGAGAGCCTCCCCCATCCTTGCAAAAGGCCCAGAAAGGCTGCGGGTACCCTGGAGGGCCAGTGCGACTCAGAGGCCATTTGTTTGACGACCTTGGGTTTGGGCTGTGAAGCCACCACCTAAAGCTGACCTGAACCTGCACAGCACCTGCGTGTGCAGACTCAGAAGTGAGGTTGCACACAGCAGTCATTTTTCAGTCACTGTTTGGATGTTGGCTGGGCTTTGGACCTTTAACTGGGGTGGCGATGGGGCTTAACAATTTAGGATGAAATATCAATTTTAACTGACTAACCTTGACCAGATGAAGTCACTGCAGCCACGTAGTTCTTATCCCTTATCCACCAGAGATAAGCTTGGGTTTTAAAAGTCCTGAGACCACCTGGATGGTGTCTGGCTGGAGGTGAAGGGCCTGGAGGGGTGGCCAAGACCAGTGCAGGCAGTGCTGCCAGCAGGGGTCCTGACACTGGTGTCTCTGGGTCTCCTGCAGAGTGAAGGGGACCTCAGAAGGTCTGGGAGTCAGGTCAGATCAGCACACCACTATCCATCCTGGGACTTCCTGAACCAAAGAAGACACTGCCGTCTCTCAGCTGTCCTTCCTCTGGGGGAATTCAGAATCCCTCCAGGATCTGCAGGCTTCTGGGAGTGGTCATCTTTTAGGAATACTGCTTTCACAGGGGGGCCGGGTAACCGTATGGCCCTAGCTGGGTGTAAATTGGGACTGTGCTGGACAGCTTGGGCCAGGTGGCCTCCCTGTGTACACAGAACATCATGATTTAAACGTCACCATTTGAACTTCAGGAAAAAGCCTACCTGCTCAATGAACGGTAAGGACAGCAGATACCCTGAAGACTGAAGTAGGGACACCCATTTGCTGCCTTATAGCCCCTCAGCTCTCTGCTTCACAGGGGTCCTGGGAGGGAGTGGCACACGTCAAGGGAAGCCCCACAGGAGGCATTTTGTTTCAATTTATTGCTTTTAAAATTGAGAAGGGAGTTTGCAAACACCAGTAAAAGTAAAATCATCGACTTGCGCAGTATGCTAGTTGGAGGAGCACGGGTGGGGCAGGGGGCTCACCAGGCATGTGAGGAGAGGTGCAGGAGGTCTGCACTGTTCCCGAAGTGAATTTCACAGAATCAGATGATCTGCTGAAAATCTAAGCGATTTGCTTTCCCGATGACCACTCCACCCCCCATTTCCTGACAGAGCATTCTGAGGCACAGCTGGGAGAGAACCTAGCTCTGCCGCCACACTGGAGTGGCTGTTGGCCCTGCCAGGCCCCCAGTGCCTATTTGCCCAGCTGGGTCTTATGGGAGGAGTGGGTTTTAAAAACTGGTGCTGTCAGTGGCTTAAAGAAAGAGTAGTGCTATGATTCCGGCCCATGATGGGGAGAGTAAATTTAAATCATGAAATGATTTAAAAAGACTCAAGAAGATGAGCCCTTGCAGAGCCCCTGGCCTGGCTGTGTGAAGGCTGGGCAGGAGCAGTTGTCTGGCCAGTGGGCATGGCATTGGGAAAGGGAGGGAGCCAGTGCCCAGGACCTGCCCAGGGCTTTGTCCCAACAACCCAACAGAAACAGAATCTGCCATCTGCTGCTCTAGTCCTGCTGGGTCTGAGTGGAGTGGGGACCTTGCATGGAACAGATTCTGTGCCTCAGTCTTGTCCATCTCCTCAGCCACCACGCCAAGCCAGTTCTCTGCCCCGAGCCTCCTTAGGAACCACACACCTCTTCCAAACCTTAATACAACCATCTGGCACAACCTGGTTCCAACCCTTTCCATACTAGTCCTAAGGTGGCCATCAGACACGAACACCCGTGTTTTCCTTGCCAAAAACAAATTGCAGAGAGGCTAAAGTGACCTGTCTAGGCCCCAGGCCATCCGTAGCCGAGCTGGGTAGAAAACTAAGGTGCAGCCTGAGGCTCCTCTCTGTGCACACTGGCTTCCGGGCTGCCTCAGAAAAACCATTGCAGCAGAGGCGTGGGCCTTTTTGGTGAGACTCATGGGGCATCTAGTGGATGGTTGAAACCTCTCTCCAGAACACGACACAGCCAAGACTTCGAAGACTTGGTGAGTCCATGCAGTGACCCGGATAGGTCCTGAGGCTGGGAATGAGATGGAGGGAACCCGATTCTGGCCCATCAGCTCTGCAAACAGTATCAACAGTCACACAGAGATGATGGTGATGGAAGCCTGGAGGGTCAGACAGAAACATAATACTGCTTTTGACCAGCTGGGCAGGGTGTTAAAGATTTCACACAGATTATCTCATTTATCACCCAACAACCAGTGCAGCAACCACCATTATTCTGTTTTTGCAGATAAGGAATTAAGATGCCACTCGATGTCACACAGCTCAGCAGACACTGGGGAGCCAGCACCCCCGCCTCCTGACCTCCAGTGGGGTCTGGCTGCACATGTGCCATTAGATACGGCCACACACAGCAACACTGTGAAGGAACCAGAGGCCCAGGCACTGGAGACAGCACCTTGTTCCAGGGATGCTGCCCAGAGTGCTGCTCTGTGCAGCTCAGTGACTGTCCTCGAGGGGTCTTCGGCTGCTTTCAAGTATCAGATTTGCCCTCCAAAGACTACGTAATGGCCCTTGTTGAGAATATTCCAAAGAATGACCTAGAGTCTGAAGACCATACCCCAAAGGAGCTGCAGGACCATTGAGGTGCTGCAGGGCTGGAGTTCCCCCACCTGGGACAGTCCACCCTCACATGTAGTCAGGCAGGTCTATCTAATAAGGACAAAAAAAAAAAAAAGAAAAAAAAATTTCACCTGCCAGTGCCCAGTCTCTCCCCGTCTTCAAAGAAAAAAGGGCAGGGGGTGTGGCTCAGTGGTGAAGTGTGCTCCTGATGTCCTTGCAGAGGCAGAATAGGAAAGCAGGCAAAGGCTACCTGTGGAGAAAGTTGGGCATGCAAGGGACCCAAATGCATCCAAAGGGAGGACAGAAGTGAAGGGTCCTGGGCTGGGCAGTCAGGTCTGTCAGTGAGCTCAGCTGAGGCCTAGGCTTTGTCCCCAGGCGGTGGAAGTTTTATGTCTCTTTTGGAGGCGGCTTCACTGGACCACAACCGTGTGTGTGGCCCTCTCACCTGCCTCTGGGAGCCAGGAACCCATGCAAGTCCTCCCCACTGGTCCTACTTCAACCAAACCCTTCAACTCCCACAGTCTCCAGAAGAGGGGGAGCCACAGAGAATGATGCTTGTCCGGAAGCCAGAGCCAGGTCTCAGTGGAAAACAAGCCCTGTTACCAAGGAGTCCAGAACAGATGGCAAGCAAGACTGGGATTCAGGACCAACTCTATTTCATAAAGCACCTTTGGCCCTGGAAGCCCAGAAAACTCAGAATGGGAGTTTGGGGTGAGGAGTGTGTGTGTGGCAGAAATCCAGTTGCTTTAAATAAAAAAAGGTGATTTAATGGCAGGATGCTCACAGAATGTCATAAACTGCATGGCAGATAGGTCTTGAGGTTGGACCAGAGACAAGAGGGACCCAGGGCCTGGAACACAGACAGGACATCCTCTCCTTCATTCCTCCCCATTGCTAGTTTTATTCCCTGAAGTTGCCCTAGAGGAGGGGAGGTGGTGCCTGGCCAGCTGTGAGCGCACACGGCCCCGCCAGTCTTCCCTGGAGCCATCCCAGGCCTGGTAGCCCTGGTTTGTTACCGGGGAAAGGCAGGTGAGCACTACTGAGTGCCAACGTCCTGTCCACTCTCCCCTCCTGGCCAGGCAAAGCCTCTTTCCCCAGGAAACTTGAGACTGAAGGAAGCTTCCCCATAAATCAGGGTTTCAGTGAAAAGCAAAACAGCTGGTCACCTGCTGTTTTTGGAACTAGGCAACTCGATCTCCGAGGTATGAGTTCCCCACAACTTCCACTCAGAGAGCTGTGTGGTGCCCAGGTCAGCTGCCACCAAAGGCCTCGCCTGTCATCTACTCTTGGGGAAGGGCTCAGGGCTGGCTTACCTGGCTCCATGTCCTCTTGTGAACGAACACTCACCAAGTGCAGTGGTGACCTCTGTCCCCAAGTGTTTCCTTCAGGAAACTGTAGCCTCATTTCAATCCTTCAAGAAGAGTGACACCTTTATAGGTCTCTTACCAAATTATTTCCTTGACCTGTGCTCTGGTGATGGTGATGTTTTCAGTTGGGGCATGCTGCATTTCTCAAGCTATGTCCAAGCACTGAGCAGATGTGGACAGAGTTAAACAGGAATGCTCAGAAGACAGTGACACTTCCAAAATGAACAATAAGGCCAGCCTCAACAGAAGTTAACAGTAGAAAACCATAGAAATAGATTTTAACTTAGGTCTTGAAAAAGAGGGCCCAGTTCCATCAGTTCCTAAAACGTTTCTGCATGTTCCCTGGCAATTCTATCAGTTGGGGACATTTCTATCAAGCAGCACTTTACTACTACTGATTCTACTACCCCATGTCCTTGCTCATTTACACTTTTCTTCCCCATAGATAAACGTAACTGAGATAACCTCCCATTGTTCTTAGCCAGTCAGATGGTTTCTCTAAGCAATTTCATCCTGTTACTCAACCCCAATAAAGATGTTAACTGCTATGCCTATATATGGTATATATATTTTGGTACCAGAGATTGAACCCAGGGGCACTTTACCATTGAGATATATCCCCAGCCCTTTTTTTTATTTTGAGACAGGGTCTCACTAAGTTGGTTAGGGTCTTGCTAAGTTGCTGAGGCTGGCCTTAAACTTGCAATCCTCCTGCCTTGGCCTCCTGAGCTGCTGGGATTACAGGCATGTGCCACCGTGCCTGGCTTAAATGTTGTGCCTTATAGAGAAACACATTAAATTCGAATTCTTATACACTAGTTCATGCTTACGTTCCTTTAAAATATGTATGCCTGGTTGCTACAACATAGGTTTTGAAATATTCCCCTCAAAGTAAACTTTGCAGTGAGGAGAAATAATGTGCAAAACACCCAAATTTTTTCCCCACTTAACACCAGGTTTGTTTAAACAATGTAGCAGAACATCTATTATTATTTATTTATTTATTTATTTATTTATTACTAAGGCACGTGACGTATAGAAATACTGAGGTACAAAATGCAAATTTCTGCATAAGATTTTCCAAATACTCATTTTGGAAAATGAACATGAATATCATCTTCCAGAACATTCAGCTTTTAGCTTGCTTTTTCTTTTGGACCAGTTCAACCAGCAGCTTGTACCTAGCGATGCAGTCTTCCTGCAGGAAGAGAAAGAAGAGGCAGAACAGTTACTACCTGCGCGCAGCTACGTCATCAGCGGCAGCCTGTGTGCCGGCCTGTGTCCAGGGCTAGTGAGGAAGCCTTGTGCCCAGCCCCTCGTCCTAGCCCCTTCTGGAATTTCCTGGGCAGGCCCAGCTGGTCACAAGGCATGCGTGGCTGGCCATATTGGACAGGTGAAGGAGAAACCTGTGTAAGCAAGCCTGTCCAAGGTGAAAGTGCTGACCCCAGGGTGAGGGGCCAGGACAGCTGTCCTGAGGAGTGGTATCTTTACAGTGATTTGACCTTCAGCTTGCTACGCCTGGGGGCTTCTGAGACCTTCCTGGGCGGGCCATGTCAGCCAGTCCCTGGGACACTGGCCTTTAGGGAGCTCCGGCATGGGCGTGTGGAAATGCTTTAGCCTGCTTGTCTCAGCTGCACCCATCAGGCTGAGCCTCAGCTTGGCAGTCTGGAGGTGTCACACATGCGGGTGGGACTAAAGCAGAGATGGGGTGATGGTAGGGGGGGCTTCATTATTCTCATAGTACCTGATCCCCAGGTACTTTTCAGAATCCATTCTGTTTCTGCTCAAACAACACTGGCCTTTGTTCAGCTAGACTCTGTTCTAGAGCAGATGACTTTACCAGGCGCCTTGGACAGGGGAGGGTGTTCATTCCCTCCTGAGGTCTTCAGCATGGCAGCATCGTACACTGTCTTCCCGTAAGTGTCCTTCCTGCATCTGCAAAGACCACTTACCTATGGTCTTTAAAAAGATCAGCCTTTCCTCAGCAGTCATGTGTCCCTAACTGCCCAGTGCATGGGACTGACTATGCCTTGGAAGGAGAGCATGGGCCTGACCCCTGAGCTGGGAGGTGGCAAGGCTCTGCCCGAGGCCCTAAGTTCCCACAAGGGGGCTGACAGGAGCCTCCACAGCCAGGCTGGGAGCAGGCCACTCCTGGACCTGCTCCTAAAGTCAAGTCTCAACGGGAACACCTGCTCTTTTCTGGTTGAAAACAGGGATGCCGCCAACCCCGCCAGGCAATGAGTTTCTGAGCATTCTGTCCCAAGGAATCCACAGTTCGAGCTCCTTTATGTCCAGCCGATGCCAATTCATCACACACGTAAATGCTGGTGTCCTGACTGACATGGGAGAAACTCAGGGGAAATAATTACTTCTGGCAAACCAGTTGGAGAGAGTGGGAGAATCCGTGCTTCCTAAATACATCAACTGCTAATGGTTTATTTTTCTCCCCAGGAACTCTCAACTTCATCATCTTAAAGTAGGTGACAGATAACTAGACCTGTGCACTCAGGGACATGCATGGCCACAAGCTAGATTTTTCCAACACAGAATTTCAATTAAAAAAAAATAAGAATGTAAATGAGCATCAGTGTGCCCAGAGGCTACTGGGTGATAGGCACAGAAGGCACTGGAGATTGGTTCTTTTGATTTCTCAGTGTTCCTGATGCCTCAGACTGTGAGCACCCCAGGAGATGTGTAGGGAAAGGGCATGCTGGAAAGATCACACCCTGAAGCTCTACAGCTCTAAACTGTCAGATCCCACAGCAGGGAGGCCACCAAGCCTGGGGCAGGGGCTGGCTCTCTGCAGGAGACACCCCTTCTCTTCTGTTTTTATTTGAGAAGGACTTGCAGGTGCACTTTAGCAGATACTAAGAGCTGTAAACAGGAAAGAAGTCAACTAACTATCAATAGCCCAGGCTACAGAGGGCAAGTCAAGACTTAAATGTCAGTTCTACACTGACCCCACCTGGGAGAGCACTGCCTCCGAGCCTGGGGGTGGCCAGGTGCTACAACAGGTCCAAATTCACATCACAGAACTGATTACTATCTTGATAGTAGCAAGGCAGTTCTACCCAACATGTCCTCGGCTTCAAACCTTTTACAGAGCAAAAGCAAAGAGGGACTTGTGATTTTTATGACCCATCCTACTCCCAACCATAACCTACTGGCCCCTGGCTGCTGCTTCCGTGGTGAGGATGCTACTCACCAGCCCATGCTGCCTTCAACTGCCTGACCGAGTAGAGCAAAATTCTCAAGGAGCTTGGTAGGTTCTAGAGGTCAAGTGTATGTTCCAAAACGGACTCTTCTTTGAGAAAAACCAGCTGGTCTGCATAATGACTAAAGTTTAGCATCTTGACCTCATTTACACCCACTAATCAACTGATCACATAGATTCACATGCTAAGGAAAAAATATACTGGAAGGTAATTTGTAAATATGAGAGCAAACCGACAGTTGATGGTAGATATGTGTCAGATGAATAAAGTAGGTACGTGACTGCAGCCACGTTGGTGGGATTCTATGATAGCACACAGGCACCTTCCTCCCCATTCACTCACCTTACTTTTAGCGGGGACACATTTGGCTATTTTGTCCCAGCGGTCAGAGGCTCCCTTTGGGTACTGCTGTAATGCCATTTCCAGAAGCTTCTGCTGATTCTGAGTCCATGGCTCCTCTGCAACACGAATTCTCTCTTTTTTCTGGCTCTCCTCATCACTGGATTCATTTTGTTCTGATATATCAAAGTCCTTCTGCCTCTTTCCTCTAACCTTCTCCTCTGGCTCAACCTTTGTTACCGCTGCAAGCAACCTGGCTGGCTTCCTTCTCCGAGGCCGGATTTCGGTGTCTGCCTCCTGCTCCTCCTCCTCCTCCTCCACTACCCTTTCAGCATCTTCTCGCTGGGTGATGATGTCGTCTGGCAAGGCCATGGCCATCTTGACAGGCCTGGAATTTTGAACTGTTGATCTGAGTTCAGAGAGTCTGACCATTCCTAGGAAAGAAGGCCGCACCACACACACAATAAGGCAAGCTCAGGCCACAGTGGAAACAGTAGCTGTCTACCACATGTCACGCAGTGCGCTGCACATTCTGCACACCTCATGTTTTTCATACTAATCTAGAAAGATAGGTATTGTTATTTTAATTTTACAGGTGAGGAAAATCTCAGAAAGCAGATGAAGTGGGATTCGAACCCACTTTTGTCTGATTCCAACGCTCTCCTTATCTTTGCTCTGAGGGATAACAGATATATAAAGAATTAGGGTATGATCAAAGAACACAAAGATCTCTCTGAGAAGGGACAACCTGATATATAATAGGTAAAGAAGGATATTCTTTAAATCCAGAGTTTTCATTATATTCATTAGCATAACTAAAGCAAATCAGGTAAGGCTTATACTATGCTGTCTCTGGAGTGCATATGAGTAAATTATTCTAGTAGCTATTAGATGAATTCGTAAACATGGAAAGGAAATTTTTATTACAAAGTTAACTCGCAAAGGGGGAAATGCAAACAGCTAACAGCAAATTATCATCTTTCAATTATCAAACTGGCAAAGATGAGAAAGTATGACAATGTTCAATACTGGTAAAGACGAAGGGAATTAGGTACATCATGTGCTGGTACTGGGAGCAAAAAACTGGTCTGTCCCTGGGTTGTTTAGTGAAACATTCTGTGTTGCCATGAAATACTTGATATGCTAGTGAGGAACTGTTCATAACTTTACTTAATTCTGGGGAGTGGGGATGTGGCTTAGTGGGAGACTGCTTGCACAGCATGTGGGAGGCCCTGGGTTCAATCCCCAGCACAACAAACAAACAAACAAACTTTAATTAATATCAAATTAATTTAAACTTTAATTTCAAATAGCTCTAAGTGGCTAGTGGTTATAATACAGACAGTGAGGGTGTAACCTTTCTGAAGGACAATTTGTCAAATGTAGGTAAACCTTGAAACATATTTACTTGTGGCTATTTTATTTAGAGGAGGTGCTCCTGAGGAAATAATTATGTACTGTACAGAAGAGCTAGCTACTAAAAGGCAGTATTTTACTTATTTCACTTTTTGAAGTGATGGTTTCCTTCTATTTGTTTTGTTAGCTAGTTTTAAAATAAAAAAAAATTCTGTATGTAATAGAAAAATACAAATAGTATCAGCACAATGAGAAACTCTCTGTTTGGGTTCCCAGCCCTTCTTCCAAGGCAATAATGGATTTGGGTGTGAGAGAGAGTGTACGTGTGTTGAATGTATAAAATGTCTAGAAATAAACCAGTAAAGCACACACTGTGTATCTGTCTTTGCGTCCCCTTTCATATGTTTGTGGCAGTATATTCTTTGGAGACTATCCTGTATCAGCTCATGTACAGTCACATCATTTTTAGTGGCTATTAGTGGATATGTCATGATTTATTTAAATAATTCCTTATGGATGGATATTTAGGTTGGTCCCAGTCCGGTGTTTATTGCTACAAACAAGCATCATTTCAAAAGCATGATCTCTATACTTTCTGATCACATGTTCCATCAGTAAAACACTTTTGAATATACAATTCTAACATGTTTATTTATTCATAAATTATATTAATATATTACTAATGTTAACAATGAGGCACACCCACAAAAATAAAATCAATTTAAAGATAAAAATGAAAAAGTTATCTAAATTTTTTTTTTTTAATGCTATTTGGGGGCTGGGGATATAGGTCAGCTGGTAGAGAGCTTGACTTGCAAGCACAAGGCCCTGGGTTCAATCCCCAGCACCACAAAAAAAGAAAGAAAGAAAAAAGCTATTTGAAGTAAATGTTTTTTATTTTTTTAAATTAAAAAAAATTTTTTATTATTATTTTTTATTCACACAATTCATATAATCTTACATATACATAGGGTAATACTGTCTGTCTCAGTCTACTATTTTTCCTTTCCCCATCGCCTCCCGTCCCATTTTCCTCTACACCATCCATACTTCTTCCATTCTTTCCTACGAGCCCCCATAATCTCCACCGCCCCCCCTTATGTATCAGCATCCACTGATCAGAGAAAACATTTGGCCTTTGGTTTCTTGGGCTTGGCTTATTTCACTCAGCATGACATTCTCCAACTCCACCCATTTACCAGCAAATGCCATAGTTTTATTCTTTTTTATGGCTGAGTAAAGTTCCATTGTGTATATATACCAAAGTTTCTTTATCCATTCTTCAATTGAAGGCATCTAGGTTAGTTCCACAATCTAGCTATTGAGCAGCTATGAACATAGATGTGGCTGCATCCCTATACTTTGCTGATTTCAAGACCTTTGGGTATAAACCGAGGAGTGGGATAGCTGGGTCAAATGGTGGGTCCATTCCAAGTTTTTTGAGGAATCTCCATATTGCTTTCCAGAGTGGCTGCACCACTTTGCAACTCCACCAGCAATGTACAAGTGTGCCTTTTTCCCCACATCCACACCAACACTTGTTATTGCTTGTATTCCTGATAATAGCCATTCTAATTGGAGTTAGATGAAATCTTAGGGTAGTTTTAATTTGCATTTCTCTAATTACTAGAGATGATGAGCACTTTTTCATATATTTAATAGCCTGGATATCCTCTTCTGTGAAGTGTCTGCCCAGTTCCTTAGCCCATTTATTGATTTGGTTCTTTGCATTTTTGGTGTAAAGTTTTATAAGTTCTTTATAAATTTTGGAGATCAGTGCTCTGTCTGAACTATGTGTGGAAAAGATTTTTTCCCACTCTGTCGACTCTCTTCTCACATTATTGTTTCTTTTGCTGAGAAAAAGCTTTTTAGTTTGACTCCATCCCATTTATTGATTCATCCTTTTATTTCTTGTGCTCTGGTGGTCATGTTGAGAAAGTCTGGTCCTAAGCCAATATGAAGAAGATTCGGGCCTACTATTTCTTCTCTTGGGCGAAGAGTCTCGGGTCTAATTCCTAGATCCTTGATCCTTTTTGAGTTGAGTTTTGTACAGGGTGAGAGATAGAGGATTACTTTCATTTTATTGCATATGGATTTCCTGTTTTGCCAGCACCCTTTGTTGAAGAGGCTATCTTTTCTCCACCGTATGTTTTTGGCACCTTTGTCTAGTATGAGATAACTGTACTTATGTGGGTTTATCTCTGTGTCTTCTATTCTGTACCACTGCTCTATCTATTTTGGTGCCAATACCATGCTGTATTTATAACTATTGCTCTATAGTAGAGTTTAAGATTTGGTGATAGCTCCTGCATCATTCTTCCTGCCCAGGATTGTTTTTTTTTTGAACCAGGGATTGAACCCAGGGGCACTCCACCACTGAACCACATCCCCAGCTCTAGTTTGTATTTTATTTAGAGACAGGGTCTCACTGAGTTGCTTAGGGCCTCGCTAAGTTGCTGAGGCTGGCTTTGAACTCACGATCCTCCTGACTCAGCCTCCCAAGTCGCTTGGATTACAGGCGTGCGCCACCATGCCCGGCCCCAGGATTGTTTTGGCTATTCTGGGTCTTTTGTTCTTCCATATGAATTTCATGATTGTTTTTTGTATTTCTGTGAGGAATGTCATAGGAATTTCTATTGGATTGCGTTAAATTTTATAGCATCTTTGGAAGTATGGCCATTTTGATTATATTGATTCTGCCTATCCAAGAACATGGAAGTGAATTTTATTACATGTCAAGAAATGTTATTTGAGGCTGGACACAGCTGTGCATACCTGTAATCCCAGGAATTTGGAGGCTGAGGCAGGGGAATAGAAAGTTGGAGGCCATGGCCTCAGCAGCTTTGCCAGAATCTATTTCAAAATATAAGTAAAAAGGGTTGGGGATGTGGCATAGTGGTAAAGTGCCCTTGGATTCAGTCACCAATAACTAACTAACTAAATAAATATTAAACATTTTAAAAAATATTTATTTTTTTGTATTGGAAATTGAACCCAGAGGCATTTTACCATGAGCTACATCCCCTACCTTTTCTGTTTTCTTGGTACTGGGGATTGAAGCCAGGATGCTTTACCACTGAACCACATCCCCAGCCATTTTTATTTTTCATTTTAAGACAGGGTCTTATTAAGATGATTAGGGTCTTGCTAAATTGCTGAGGCTGGCCTCAAAATTGCAATCCTCCTGAGTTGAGTCTCTGGGGTTACAGGTGTGAGCCCCCGTGCTCGACTCTAAAAATACTAAATGAAACAAAACATTACCATGAAAATATTATTAATATTAAAAACAAAGAGACTGTAAAGTTGTTTAATATAGAGTAAAATACTAATTTGGCAGGTTAGTTCCAACTTCTGTTGATTCTGGTGTCTGGTTTCTAATGGTCATCATACATCACACCTACATTCAGTGCATGCAGTGCAGCACGGTATTGGCTGTTCTTACTAGTTTAATATTCATTTTTGAAATCCAAATTATAGGGATTTTCATAGAAATCTTCCCTAAACCAATTAGTTGTTTTGTAAACTAAATGGAAAGTGTTACACACTTATATTTTAACAAATGAGCTTTGTTTGAAGAATTTACAGGTTAAAATTCTACTCTGGCCGGGCGTGGTGGCGCACGCCTGTGATCCAAGCGACTTGGGAGGCTGAGTCAGGAGGATCTTGAGTTCAAAGCCAGCCTCAGCAACTTAACAAGGCCCTAAGCAACTCAGTGAGACCCTGTCTCTAAATAAAATACAAAATAGGGCTGGGGATGTGACTCAGTGGCCGAGTGTCCCTGAGTTCAATCCCTGGTTCAAAAAAAAAAAAAAATCCTACTCTGAACATTTTTATGAATTTATTATTATTATCTTTTGGACAGGGCTCACTAAGTTGCTGAGGCTGGCATTGATCTTGAAATCTTTCAGGCCTCAGTCACCTGAGTGATTGGGATTATAGGCGTGTGCCACCAGGTCAGCAAACATTTTTTAATCTGTAAAAATGAGAGTTTTTATATGCCACAAAATTTTGGGCACAAAAAAACTGATATTAAAGCAACTATTTTCAAACTTTTTTTTGTTTTGTTTTGTTTTTGTTTTTTTGCAGCATTGGGTATTTCAATATCTGGCACCAAATTTAGATTTTTTTAAATGAAAAAACTAAAATTTATCTTTTTAAAGCACTTTGTTAATATATTAGGAAGACTCTGTGTGATATGAAATAATCACATGACTTCTCTCCATCTTATTAAAAAGTGTCACTGTGATTCTAGGGCTATCCATAAATCCACTTGACCAGATATTTTCTTGCAATATGTTGACAGTGAAAGAATGAGTGATAAGACCACCCCTAACCTACCTGTTGGCACTGTGGAATTTCCACTCTTCCTTTAGGAAATCTCAGTGTCCTCTGTAACAGTACCACTTTATAATGGACACAGTAAGAGTGTGGCTTACATATATTAAATATGAGAAAGCTTAATTCCCTTATGTTTCAATACAAAAATAAAAATAGGGAGAAGCTGAGTGTGGTGGCACATACCTGTAATCCTAGCACTTGGGAGGCTGAGGCATGATTGCAAGTTCAAGGCCAGTCTCAGAAATTTAACAAGATCCAGTTTCAAAATTAAAAAACAAAAAAAGAAATGGGTATGTAGCTCAGTGGTATAGTACCCTGGGTTCAATCCCCAATATCACCCCTGCATTCCCCTGCAAAGAACAAATTGGTAAAAATCTTAATGTAGTCTTCCTATGCTCCAAAAGATCATTTTGCCTATGTACATTGGAGATAACTTTATAGCTTTATTTTACTACATAAAAATAAAAATTGAAAAAAAAAAAAAAAAAAAAA
>JAJEJO010000929.1:365720-395570 GCA_020662805.1 Glaucomys volans | reverse complement strand
CCCCAGCCCTATTTTGTATTTTATTTAGAGACAGGGTCTCACTGAGTTGCTTAGGGTCTCGCAAAGTTGCTGAGGCTGGCTTTGAACTTGCGATCCTCCTGTCTCAGCCTCCCAAGTGCTGGGATTACAGGCGTGCACCACCGTGCCCGGCTAAGTCACATTTCCCTTTTTAAAGAGATAAAATTTATAGAGTGTATGATTTTACATACGCTTTATGTATGAGTTTCTTTAAAAAATAGATCTATGTCAATAACTTCTCAAACTGTAGAACATTCTTATTATTCCAGAAAGCCTTCTTTCTACTCTGCCATGGACAAGTGCTATTCTGAATTCTATATTTAAAAAAAAATGGGGCCAAAATTAAAAATTTTTAAATGAGGTTATTTGCCTCAATGCATCTCTAACAAGATATATTTTATTTATTTATTTATTTATTTATTTATTTATTTATTTATTTATGGGAGTGCTGGGGATTGAACCCAGGGCCTTGTGCTTGCAAGGCAAGAACTTTACCAACTGAGCTATATCCGTAGCCCATATTTTCTCAATTTAAAATGTTAACTTATTGAAGTTATATTCTATTGTATACATGGACTATTTTTGTAAGTTTTTCTATTCCACTAATCCACATATATTCTTGAACCAACATATTAATAAAATCTGCATTAATAAAATCTAAAACTAAAACCTCAGAAAGTATGATTGTTAAGAGCTTCAAGTTAGGTAGACTGGTAATCAAACTTGGTTCCACTTCTTATCAGCTGGGAAACCTTGAGCAGTATTCTCTTTTGTCACATGTAGAACACTCTCTAACATGTGGATAATATTCCTAATACCACTTGCCTCTTATAAGTGTTTGAAACAAACTCTTAGCATGACACCTGGCAGATATTAAAGGCTCAGTAAAACTCCTATTATAATTGAAATAAATCACTTGTTTTTCATTCATACAAAGGGCAGAAATAGAGAAAACATTTAATATTGCTTAGAAATACTCAATTTCATTCCCTATCTTCTTTCTCCACAGATGACCTTGCTTCCTATTTAGTAGAAACAAATTGAAGTTATTCAACATGAGTGTCCTTGACTTCCAAATTTTCCAATTCAAAATTTGATTGCACTACCACATCTTTCCCTTTCAGTCCAAATTAAAGAAAAAAATTATCTTCCTTCCTCTTGAGCTAAAGCTGTCACTTGAATCCTCACATAACCATGCCCCATAAATTAAATCTCCTTTGCTTTTATCTTCATCTTCTCCTGGTCTATCAGTTACATCCCATAAACCTTCAAACTTGACTTAAATGGGCTGTACTCTAAGACAATGTTCCCTTGACATTATTTTAATCTATTCCACAGGCTTTCATGGGAGTATCTCCTAGTTTTTCTTCTCTATGTTCCATCACAGGCTCCTCCTACATACTCCTGCCCCTGTTCCCTAATATAGTTTCTTTAACATCCGGTTCTTGCCTATTTTGTAGTTATTCCCATTTTCTCCTTTATTATTTTATTCTATTTATTCAACAATACCTTTAAATTATTAATTTTTGTCTCTGGTCCTGTCCACTACCTTGGAATGCCAGTCTCATAGGAATCAGCCACATAACATGGATCATCAGATCCGAAAAGAACCTTCGTGCCAGGCTGTGTTCTACAGATAAGATAGGCACGGGTGTGTGCATATACCCATTCATCACAGCGCCGTATTAGGTAGGCAGAGAATTCTTATCTCCACTGTACAAAATTTGAGGCCCAAAGAAAATAAATAATGTCAAAGGTTGAACCTAGGAATGCAGGGATCTAAAATCTTCGATCTCATTCACTATAATATATCACCCTTTGAGAAAGAGTTCTCATTTCTCTCATTTATAGACACACAGGTCAAGTACTCTTTCTCCTCTCCTAAATGGCTTCCCTCTAACTGTCACTAGATTTCTTATACCTCTATTAGCTTCTTAGACTAAACGAAACCCAAACTAAACTCAACTTCTCTCCCAAAATAACTTACACATTTCTCCTCCTTTTCTTAATAGTACTGTGATGGTACTTAATAGTACTGTCATTCCATTCATGTAACATCCTGAGTCAATTTTCATTTTTTTTCCTCCCTCCACAACCCATTGCCAAGTTCTTCACAGTATCAACCTCGCCTGGTCCCTCCTTTCTCCTGTGCTAGTCCCACCACCTGAATCAGTCTGGATTAGGCTAATCACTGATTATATGACCGTGCTCCATTCTGAGCCCTTGTTCCTGTTTGTACCTTTCAGTTCAGCAGAACCAAACTATTGATACTGCCCCAGATGTTGGACATCTCAGGGCAACCATCCTCTACTCTCGCCTATCATCAAATAGTCCTGCCTTCTTTCATCAAAGCTCTCCATAAGTATGTGCGTGTCTACAGCCAAAGCCCCCTTCAAGGTGCTTTCAAATGCTCCTTTCTTCTTGAGCACTTCCTCTGATGTCCACCATCATGACATCAACTCTCATCCCAATTAATCCTTTTTCTCTCAATTGATGTTGTACATTTATAATTTTTTTTGTTGGGGCTGGGTTGTGGCTCAGTAGTAGAGTGCTTACCCAGCACTGTGAGCCACTGGGTACAATCCTCAGCACCACATAAAAATAAATAAAGGTACTGGGTTCATCTACAAGCTAAACAAATATTAAAATAAAAATTTTTTTGTCTATATTTTTGACCAGGGATTGATCCCATAGGTGCTCTACCATTGAGTCACATCCCCAGTCCTTTTACTTTTTTATTTTGAGACATGATCTCACTAAGTTGTTTAGGGTCTTGCTTAGATGTTGCAATTGGTCTTGAACTTGTGATCATCCTGTCTTGGTCTTCTGAGTCACTGCAATTCCATGTGTGTGACACTGTGCCTAGCAAGACTTAATTTTTTAAAACATTATCATACAAAACATTGCCTTTTTTCTTTTTTTGTTGTACAGTTCTATGAATTTTAACCCAGTTTAGATTCATGTAATTATAAGCATGTGGGGTAATTTTTTTCTTGCATCTTGTTTTTTTAACAAATATTTTTGAGATTATTCCAGAATATTACACAAAACTCTCCCATTTTTAAAAACATTTATTTTTAAGATATAGTTCATATATCATAGTTTTCTTAAAGTGTACAATTCAATGGTTTTTAGTATATTTATAAATGTGTTTATTAAATTACTGAACATTTTTATCACCTCAAAAAGAAACCCTACTCTTGAGCTATTCATCTGCATCACTTAACCCAACCCAAAACTTAATGTAGCTTAATCAAACATTAAGCTACTATCTCTATAGATTTCTCTATTCTGGAATTTAACATGAAGGGAATCACATAGTACTGGGCTTTTTGTACTGGGTCCTCTTACCTTTGTGTAATGTTTTCAAGATTTACTAAAGTTGTGGTAAATAACAGTACTTCCTTTTTTCTGCTGAATATATTCTATTGCACAGATATACCACATTTTGTCTATCCATTCCTCAAGTTAATAGACATTTATGGTGTTTCTATCCTTTGGCTATTATGAATAATGCAGCTATCAAGAAGTATGTCCACTGTACCTGGCCATGTTCAATTTTTATTGGCCATGTTTGTATTTTCACTGGAGGAAACATCTATTCATCTCCTGTGTCCATTGTTTATTTAGGTTATTTGTTATTGAGTTCTAAGTTTTTTCATATATTCTGAGCACATGTATTTTATCAGATATAAGATGCACAAGTACATTCTCCCATTTTTTTAAAAACATTTTTTAGATGTTGATAGACCTTTATTTTATTCATTTGTTTATATGTGGTGCTGAGAATTGAACCCAGTGCCTCACACATGCTAGGCAAGCGCTCTACCACTGAGCCACAACTCCAGCCCCTATTCTCCCATTTTTTAAGGGGTTGTCTTTTTACTTTCTTTGTGTTTTTTTGGGGGGGGATGTTGGGGGTTGAACCTAGGGTGCTTTACCACTGCACTACATCCCCAGCCCTTTTTTATTTTGAGACAGGGTCTTGTTAAATTGCTGAGGCTGGCCTTGAACTTGGGATCCTTCTGCCTTAGCCTCCCAAGTTGCTGGGATTACAAGTGTGTACCACTGTGCCCAGCTTATCTTTTTACTTCCTTGATGGTATCATTTGAGGCACAAAAGTTTTAAATTTTGTTGAGGTCTGAATGTATTTACTTTTTTTTTTTGTGGTGCTGGGGACTGAACCCAGGGTGTTGTGCTTGCAAGGCAAGCACTCTACCAACTAAGCTATATCCCCAGCCCTGAATGTATTTACTTTTTAATTTTAAATAAAAGCCTTCTAATTCCTGAACATGGAATATTTTCTGTTTACTTTGATATTTAATTTCTTTCACAATGTTTTATAGTTTTTAGAGCTAAGGTTTTCTACTTTTTTTGTTAAATTTATCCTTATTTTGTTTATTTTTTAAAAAGGCTACCAAGAATGAAATTTTCTGCATTTCATTTTTCAGCTGTTCACTGTAAGTGTATAAAAATAAAATTGATTTTGGTATGTATGTAGCAAATCAGGATATCTGATATGTATCCTGTAACCAAGCTAAACTGATTTCTTAGTTTCAACGATTATTTAGTGGATTCGTTATGTTTTTTTACATATCAAATCATGTCATCTGCAAATAGAGATTGTTTTACTTCTTCTTTTCCAATTTTACTTTTCTTGTATAACTGTGCCAGCCCGGACCTCCAGTACAAAAAATGTTGAAAAGAAGCAGAATAGACATCCTTGCTTTGTTCCTGTTTATGGCAGCACAGCATCTCTTTTTCCCCAGTAAGCATGGCATGAGCTGTAGGGTTTTAGCAGATGCTCTTTATCTGGTTAAGACACTTCCCTTTTATTCCTTTTGTTGATTGTTTTTATTCTGCCCACAAGCTGCATTTTGTCAAATGTGTCTATTAAGATGATCATGTGGTACTGCTTTTTATTCTATTGACATGAGGTATTTACATTAGATTTTCAGATGGTGAACCTACCTTGATCCCACTTGATCATGATAAAGAATTCTTTTTATAAATTGCTGTATTCAGTTTGCTGGTATTTTGTTTAGGGACTTTTGCATCCATATTCCAAATTGCATCACAGTTTTCCCTTCTTTTTATCTGGTCTTGAATTAAAGTAACACTAGCATCATAAAATGAAGTGAGGAGTAATAGTCATTCCTCTTTTATTTTTTTGAGAGTTGTGAAATAATGCTTTTTGTTTTGTTTTGCAGTGCTGGTAATACAATCCAGGTCTCATTGCACATTAGGCAACTGTGGTTTTAAGTTTTTAAATGTTTGGTAGAATTCAGGGGTGAAGTCATTGGGGCCTGGGCCTTTCCTTGCGTGTAGGATTTTGATTACTGATTCAACCTTTCACTTTTTTTTTTTTTTTTTTTTTGTTTTGTTGGAGATTAAACCCAGGGCCTGTGCTTGCAAGGCAAGCCCTCTACCAACTGAGCTATATCCCCAGCCCCAACCTTTCATTTTTTATAGATCTATTTCTTCTGTCAATTTCTTCTTGATTTCAGTTTTAGCACTTTTGTATCTTTCTAGGAATTTGTCCATTTCATCTACATTTATTAGAAAAATCAGACATCTAATTTCTTGGCATGCATTTGTTCATAAGAATATTCCTTTAACATCCTTTTTATTTCTGTAAGTTTGGTAGAAATGTCCCTTTTCTCATTCATCTCCAGCAATTTAAGTCTCTTCTTTTATTCTTGGTTCATATTACTAAATGTACATGAATTCTCTTGATAATTTGAATGAATTAGCTTTTTGTTTCACTGATTTTTCTCCAATGCCTTACTTTTGTCTAGGACATTAATTTCTTTTTCTGTCTTTCTTTCTTTTTTATTTTGGTACTGGTACTGGGGATTGAACCCTCAGGCGTTTTACCACTGTGCTACATCCACAACCCGTTGCATTTTTTATTCTGAATTACAGTATTGCTTAGCTGCCAAGGGTGGCCTTGAACCTGTGATTCTTCTGCCTCAGCCTCCTGAGTCACTACAATTATAAGCATTTGGCACAGCTTCCAGCTCTGTGTCATTAATTTCTGGCTTGATTTAGGTATACAGTTTGTTCTTATTTTTTTAGTATCTTTAGGTAGAAGGTGAATAAATTACTTGATATTTTTCTTCTTTCTTAACATAGGCACTACAAAATTCCCTCTAAGGACTGTTGGCTGCATTCCCTAAAATTCAGTATATTGTGCCTTCATTTTCATTCATCTCCAAGAATTTTCTGACTCCTCTTATGATTTTCCTTTGAACTACTGGTTATTTAGGAGTATGTTGTTTAATTTCCACATATTTCTTGAGCTTCCCAATATTTTTTTAGTGCCTGATCACTGATTTCACTTTTACTATTTTTATCCTTTTAAACTTACTGAGGTTTATCTGATGGCCTAGGGTATGGTCTATTCTGCAGGATATTCCATGAGTACTTAAGAAGAATGTATATTCTATTGTTAGATGGAGTGTTTTAGGAGAACATCTTAGGTCTAGTTAGTTTATCATATCATTCAATTCTTCCTTATTAATCTAACTGCTTATCCATTATTGGAAGTGGGGTATTGAAATTTAAATCATTATTACTGAATTGTTTATATCTATCTTCAGTTTTTCCTTTGTATATTTTGGTGTTCTTTTATTAGGCACATAAATGTTTATAATTGTTTTATCTTCCTGGATTAGCTTTTATTTATTTAGTTAGTTTTGGTGCCAGGGATTGAGTCTAGGGACACTCAACCACTAAGCCACATCCCTGGCTCTTTTTACTTTTATTTTGAGACAGGGTCTTGCTAAATTGTTTAAGACCTCAATGAGTTGCTGAGGATGGTTTTGAACTTGAGATCCTCCTGCCTCTGCCTCCATAGCTGCTGGGATTACAGGTGTGTGCGACTGCACCCAGATAGATTAGCTTTTTATCATTACAAAATGTCCCTCTTTATCTCTAGTAAAATTTTTTTAACTTTAAAATTTGTCAAAGATGTATAAAGATACAGAATATCTCACATTGTTCCTATACAATTAAGGAAGCACTATAGCCCAATTCTAAGAAAAGTTAACGGTGTATCTTTTAGATCTTATTTTCTGATTTCTGCTTGTACTCAAGTTATAATATGTATGGTCACATAAGGAATTCAGAAAACTTCATTTGAGGTCAATTAGCAAAATCACAAATACATTTGGCTGTAGAATCTCTTAACTTGAGACACAATTCTCTGACAGCTTAGAGTCAAGATACAAACTTTGACACAAATCTTTTCTCCCTTTATATATGAAGGGTTAATATTTATTAAATATGTTAATATATTTTCTTAAACCAAATAGACTCAATTTTAGGAACCTCTTCAAGAAGCAAATTCCAATGATATGTGAGTCTGAAATCATTCATTTAGTATCGACACTCCAGTAATAGAACACAGATTGGATTGATCCAGAGTCTCTGATATATAGCCAAGAGCAAGTTTCCTGTTTTTAGAATCAATGAATTGGATTAAGAATACTTGGCTAGAAACTCTTCATACTGTCTACTACACATAATCACGGTCCACCACACTCTCAGTGTAAAACAACAAAATGAAGGAACATCATTATCATCTTGGAGTCATGCCTTTTCACTCTCACTTAAAAGGCAACTTAGAACTTATAACATGTTCATTAGAAGCAAAATACAATTTTTCCAAATCAATGTAGTTCAATAATTACTACAATATCCTAGTCTCTTTGCTAAGTCTATTTTCTGATGTAATAAGATGGTTCTATAAAAATGATAACTGGGGCTGGGAATGTGGCTCAGTGGTAGAGCGCTTGCCTAGCACGTGTGAGGCACTGGGTTCAATCCTCAGCACCACATTAAAAAAAAAAAAGTTAAGAGGTAACATAGCGATGATGACAAAATGTTTTTGTTTGGAGAAAGTTTGGCGTCTGCAACTGATAAAGAAGTTTCCAAATAAATAGTGGTCTAATATAAAGCTCCATCCAAAGTATCTGAGTAAGATACCATGCAACTTCAGAAAAGTTAAAATGTGTCAGTGAACATGGTCATCACCAAATCTATTTTTCTTCTCCCACACATTTGGAATGACTTCCATAATGTGGGTGCCAATTTACTCTTGAAAATTTAATGTTATTTTCTCATATGGTCCATAATGAATTTTCTAGCAATTCATTCTGGGCATCATATGAAATTGTAGAAGATACCTTAATTTAGGATTGTAACAAGGTATGTTCAGGACTTTTTTACTAATATCCTGTGGGAAGAAAACACACCCTTCTACAAAGGCCTCACAAAGATGACCAATCTGAGCAATTAACACTATGGGTTACCAGCTTGGTAGGCTTTTGGACAAAACACTGCATCCACATGTGCATCAGCAGTCCCATGGATTGCAGAACTGTGGGACAATATGTTTCACTATGTTCTGAGGTCAAGTAGAAAACATTTTATAACCACTTTTCCTATTGCCCAAATTTATCTTTAAATTCTTAATAAACAGGGGCTCTATGATCTAGTCTAAGACATTGGTTAAGGTAGAGTGAATAAAAAAAAAAAATCCAAGATAGGTTTCATTCCCTCTAGTAAAAACACTGATGAAAATAACAGAATATTAAATTAGCAAAATGGAAATTATAATCCAGAGGGTAGAGCTAGGGTTATTTGATACTTACATGGTTACATACTTCTGCTCAATTTAAAGGATTTTCCTATTTTCTGAGCTATCCAAAGTGTATGTTCATATTCCTGGCTTCCTCAGATAACTCAGAAAAAAAGGCTGATTATGAGTAATAACCTTAAGTCACATTTTTTTTCAAATTTTAGCTGACTTTATATTTGAATTTTTTTTAAAAAATTAAGTAACTAAGAGGTTCATCATTTGTATTTGTTGCTTTAACTTTTGATCAACTTTCCATTTGAATTTAGCACTTATTACAATTGAAAACTACTGTGGCTTTCAAATACAAAGTGCACTCTGTTACCTGAGCATTAAATAAAGCACTTGAAAATGTTTCCAACTGATAGTAAGCAGTGCTGTTCATTCTTATTATTTCTCCAATGTCTTAAAAATTTTCTCCGAATTCTCTGTCTGGATAGAAAAACACAAGAGATAATTGTGTTCATCTTAACCATTAAAAAAAAGGGGACCTTTCATTAACTGATTATAAATAGCGTAGACGGCCATTTACTGGGAAAAAATACTTTTGTCAACAGACAATAGTATAGTTTTATAGAGATTATTATTCCATCTAGTGAATATTCTTAACAATCCTATATATATATTTACCCATCTTCTTCTTTTAATTGTTTCCCCAAAATTTTAGGATCAGGAAGTGATTTTTTTTTTTTTTTTTTGCAGTCCTGGGGATTGAACCCTGGGCTTTGCATGCAAGGCAAGCACTCTACCAGCTGAGCTATATCCCCAGCCCAGGAAGTGATTTTTAAGCTGCATTAACATGTATCTTCTCAAGGGTCTATGGACTTGCTGCTGCTTCAAGCTGTACATAAGAAATTAGCAAGTAATTTCCAGGCAATAAAATAAATCCCTACTATGAAGTCTGATGCTATTACTAGACCATAACCAAACCAACTTTCATGAATAACATCATCCATAGTATTCAAAGTGCATGTGACTGTAACTAGTAAATGACAATTAGGCTTTACAGCAGATACTATCCTCTCAGTTACTGGATTCTGAAAAGCAAGTATAAATTACAGACTCGGTATACTAATAACAGAGAGGACATTTAACATGATTCAGAAAAAATACATAAGAATCTTGAATGGGAACCACATAAAGAAAATGTTTCATGTAGTCTTCCAATATATTTTGCTTTACTAAAGAAAGTGAGGAAGTGGTCCACTGGAGCTTCATGAGACCTTGAATATTCTGTGGTTCCTATATTCAAAAGGGTGTCTGGGAAAGCAGCTGCTTATGGAGCTTGTCAGGAGCACAGCAGTCAGAATGCTCCTTTTAGTAATTCCTTCACTCCTTTGTACTCCTCCAGTGCTTTCCCATCTCACTCAGAGTAAAATCTAAAATCTTTACCTTGGCCAAAAAGTTATTTTATGGACTCACTACGTCTTGGTCTCATCTTTAGCAATCTCCTTCTACTCCCTCCTTTTTGGATCATATTGATCTCGGCTTGACCCTGCAGACCCCAAGCCAACTCTTGCCTCAGGGTCTCTGTAAGTGCTGTTTCCTCTACCTGCAATGCCCATTCTCAGACTAACTTGTTCCCTCACTGTTCCATCTCTGCTCATATATCACCACTTAGGGAGGACTAGAACCCTGTTGCTAAATGGCAACTGCCTTCAATTTCTGTCCTTTCACCCTCTGTTATTTTTCTTCATATTACCTGTTCCTGTCTATGACTTTTACTTGCTTTTCTTCACAGTCCCTCAGGGAAACTGTCTTTGCCTGCATGGTTGCAGTTCAGTTGTTGGCAAATTAGTGTTCTAGCTCAGTGCAAAGGAAAAATGAGTAAGAGCTCCTACAAATGCACAATACTTCCATTATGTTCCTCTGAAAAGAGTAACACAGCTATATCAGAGGTTGTGAGGCTTGGGAATAACAGTGCTGCTTGGGTGCATATGTGCCTAACTATAAATCCATCACTAAAGAGGAAAGAAAGAACATATTTTGGTGAACAACATGCCAGAGTCTTCCACAATTTGTAGATTTTAAAAACTGAAAATCCATTTGGAAAACACGTAAAATGGTTAAAATAGGAAAAGTCGTTTTGTACAATATTACATAATTGTGACCTGGTAAATACTATTGACTGTTGTGACAAATAATGTGCTGTGATCACACTTTTTGTGCTACTCAAAGGAGAATGCTGGCAGTATCATATTCTTTTGCTCAATCACTCTGCTCTTTACTAAAATCTGGACTTTCCTTTTTTATGGACTTTCCTTTTTTATGGGTTTCTGTACTTTGTGGACTTTCTAGATGCCTGTTTCCATATATACATTTTTCCAAGTTCTCAGCCATACTGTCTATTCTATAAATCACCCTCTTCCCAGGGCCTCAAACATGCAGTTCATAGTTCTCCTATTCCAATTTGATCTTACTGCTCTCTTGCCCGCTGTGTGGGTACAAAGTGCAGTGATTTCTGTTCACTGGGCTGGAGACACCATTTCTTAGATCCCTTTTTGTCTTCTTTGATTCACCCCTCTTTGTGCTGGAGTACAACTTCAGGAAAACTTGTGAGAAAGGGTACAAGTCTTTACCTCATGAATTTGTCATTTTACTCGGTCTGTTCTGGATTCAGAACATTTCCCCTGAGAACTAAGAAGGCATTTTCCCCTAGTCTCTCAGAATTTAGTGGTGCTGTAATGTTTATCATTACATTTTGCCTTACTTCGGAAGTGTCTTCATAGAAACTTTGAAGGTCTACATATTCTTGAAATTCATAAATTTTCCCAGGACCTTTTCTATGTATCCCACTTGACTTTGGAAAGCTCTCATAAAGTTGTCTCAGGTGTCCCTACATTCTGGAAAATTTTATTATATTATTTATTGAACAAAGATCTTGCATCTGTTTTCCCTGACTCTCTCACTGGAATTCCTTCTAAACATATTTGGATTTTCTGGAGTAATTCCCTGAATTTCCTTTCTATACTATTTTAAAACAATTTGTCTTTTTATTCTGTTCTCCAGGAAATTTTCTTAATGATAGCTTTCAATCATTCTACTTCATTTGTTTTTGTTATTTGATATTCATTTTTGCTCTAATTTTTTTTCATGGCATCCTGTTCTTTGTGTTGTGAATTCAATATTTTCTTGACTATCTGGATGCCAGAGGCTTAGATAATGAAATAATCTGAGTAGGCTAGAATAAATTAATTCTAGAAGGCTGCCTACCTAAATATTTAGGCCCTACCTAAATATATGCAAACTTCAAAATTTCTATAACATTCTCACTTGTGCCTATAAATGCAAGAATTTTAAATCACAAATCATGCCGTTCATTAAAAGAATGATTTTATATGATCAAGTAGAATTTACCTTGGCAATGCAAAGAAAGGATTTTGACAACATATTCCTTCTCATTAGCTCATATGAGAAAAATTATATGACTTCAAAAGATGTTGAAAAACTAATATTAGAATTCCACATGTAATCCTCAAAACAACTGTCAAAAATTAAAATTGAAAAACATCCAACTCAAGAATACTTCCCCAGCACTACACATCTGTCTATATATCTCATATAATATAGCTAAACCTGAAAATTCTTTATTAAACTAGAGGGGGAAAAAACGGTTTGTGGTTGGGGCTGGGGATATAGCTCAGTTGGTAGAGTGCCTGTCTCGCAAGCATAAGGCCCCAGGTTCAATCCCCAGCACCAAAAAAAAAAAAAAAAGGTTTGTGGTAATCACTATGTAATATGTAACAAAACTTTAGCCACACCAATGGAGAGATTAAGTAATTGACTATGTAGTTTTGTCTGATGGACACAAAAGGTCCTCAAAACAGCCTCAAAACAGCACTCTGCCTTCAAATAGGCAATCAGGTTGTTTGTAATGCCTACACCAATCATTCAGATCCTTGGGATAAGAACTTGAAGATTTTAAATACTATGTGTATATGATATGTAGTTACATTAAATTATCATCTATTAATATTGAAAACTGTGTATCAGATTAGCTAGTGACTCATCTAGCAAAGGGAATGGGATAAAGCACTTATTCCATTCTAAAATTTAAATGTCTTTGAAGGGTGTGAAGTTGAGAAGATAAGGAACAATGGAGGGAAAGAGATACTGACCAAGCTCAGACTAAGTACTCCAGTAGGAAGTTGGTAAGGGATCTATGAGGATGAAAATGGAAAACCAAAAGACAATCCTGTCATCCTTACAATTTGGGGTAGGGCCAGTATAATTCTAAAACTAATAGTATAACATATTAGCCAAAAGAATAACTATATATTTAGTATAGCAATAAACCACAAAACTTGTTTCCAATATCACAATCCATTTAGGATTTTTTTTTTTCCCCCTAAAAGGGGGGATTGACCTACTAGCACCCCCAATCCTTTTTATTTTTAATTTTGAGACGGTTTCACCAAGTTGCCCAGGCTGGCCTTGAATTTTCAAACCCTCCTGTCCCAGCCTCCTGACTAGCAGGGATTATAGGGGTGTGCCAATACTCCTGGTTTACTTTAGGGTTTCTGAAACAACCACCATAACGATATATAAATTTCCCCACAAGTCATCATCACCTATGTCTACCCTAGTTGTAGCTACATAAAATCTTACCTTCCACCTCCTCACTGGCATAGTGGGATGCTTATCTAACTACACACCTCTTGCCTCACACTATGGCACTAAGCTAATTATAAAAGTCTGTTTAAATTTAGCCACCTGTCTTTTGTTTTGCTGCCTAGCTGGACCTTTTCTAAGCAAGCAGAAAATCTCCAATGAATCTGTTATCACAACCAGAATGCAAGAGATTAGTGACCACAGAGAGGAGAATCAGCTTACATCCTTTCAGGCAAGAGAATAACACTACTTCACAAGTAAGAAATATGAGGCTCCCTGACCTTAATTTAGAAAACCTGCAGTTAATAATCACATTAAAGTTGGTTTAACATGCCAGACAGTTTTTGTTTCCTCTGTTGTTTTTACAATTTAAGTGTCCTTTGTGGTTACTAAACTTATTTGCTGAAAGGCATGTATTAACATTTAAAATAGTTAATCCATAATAAAATAGGTCTCAGAGTTTAGGTTATATCTGAATTAAAAGGTACTTTGTGTCAATTTTTTAAAAAGTGAAAAATATTGCTTTTACTTCTCCAGAGTAGAATTTAGTAATCTAACTCTGCTAATTATGAGAATTAATATAGTTAATTCCCTTCTTAATTGAGGAATAAAGTAGGTTTTTCACTATAATCTGTCAATCCAAATAAAGAACCATATAGATTCCACCACTGTCCCACTTTCACCTCTCCCCCTAAAAGGTTAATTGTTTCTTGAAGGAAAGAGAAGCAAGCCTGAAGCTACAAATTCAGCAAGGAAACCAGGTCAAAGGACAGCTGTGAAGAGCAGGGGCAAACTGGTCAGGTGATCGGGTCAGTATGCAGAGGTAAAGGGAGAGAATCAGGCTTCTTTTTCATAATCAAATACTTACTGAAAACAAACCTAATTAACACCACAAGCCACAAAGAAGTCTAAGTGATCTTTTAAAGTGTGATTAACTTTCAGTTAACATTCTACTGAAGGAACTCTATTAGCGGAACCCATTTCAGGTGCTTCAGTGTGATTCACAAGTCATTCCTATGTGTCCCTGAAAGGAGTTTGCACACCTGTTCTCTTTTAGAAAGAGTGATTTATGCTCCGTGTGTGTGTGTGTGTGTGTGTGTGTGTGTGTCTGCCTGCACAAGTTACTAAAATGAAATGTATAGTGCAGCTACGGAAAATGATGATGCTCACAGGATAAAAATTCAATGTGATAAATGCTGACGTAAAAGAAAATTTACAATGGCAATTTTTTGTTGCTACAAAAGCTTAGGTTTTTAACTATTTCCAAGGTACTTTTGATATTACAAAAACAGAACTAATACTTGGCACGCACACACAAATGAACAACTGAAAAAGTCACATTTGCCACTTCCAAGCAGGCATAAAATAAGTTTCCCTGGGGGAAGTCTAGGGAGAACAAAAAAAGAAACAGGATGAATTTGCCAAAGTTTAAAAAGATGCCCTTGTATCAACACTACCTTGTAAATTAAGTATAGACAGTCTAGATCTATGAGGCTCTGTGGTTACATCAGGGATATTCTTAGCATTTTTTAAAACTTCCTCTCCTCTAAAAAATACAGAAAAATTTTAATCAGATTTTAATGACAACAAGTTAATTTAAAATATTAGTTTACTCAATTTCCTATCTCCCTTTAGCATTAGCTAAAAATATTACATAAAAATTAGAAGTAGTGCTGTCTTCAAAGGAGACAGAAAATTAATGTACTTCTTCATTGAACAAATGAATTAAAAGTTTTGGACTTTTTCAACCAATGTTTTATAACTTTCTAGAAATTAGTAATTTTTGTTAATCACTATATTATTAGCAGCTGTATAAAACTGCAGGGTCATAATACTTAAAACATCAACCATGTAATGTCTTTAATGTGGTCTGATATTCACTGATAAATCATTATTAACTTATCTTTTACACATATACTTAAAATGAGAAAATGAAATGTACATTTTAGCAACATTCTAAGCAGAAGAAGGGTGTCCTTGTAAGGTTTTCCAGTTACTAAAGTACTGGTCTCCTCATGAAACAGCAAAAAAAAAAAAAAAAAAAAATTATAGGATATAATAGCTATTTTCCCCATGACAATGCTTCAACTGTAAAGTGAAAATGATGCAAAACATCTTAAAGGTATTCAAATGGTTTTAAATGTGACTTTAAAAAGACCTAGGTAGTAACAATATTCATGTATATATAATTTCAAGTTTTCAAAGAAGTTCCTATTCAAAGAGAAAAGAAAAAAAAAAATCCTCACAAAACCCGGCAGTAATTTTTGTATGTTTGTTTCTAAATTTAAAAAGTGAAGTTTACTATGAAAATTAAGTTTATAGTACCAGGTTTTTGTTTGTTTGTCTTTGGTAACTGTGTTTAGTAAAAATTTTCAGTTCTTTTTACAAGTTTGTATTATCAAAAAAGACCTAAAAGCATATTAACAGAAATGAAGGGAAATTTTTAAATCTTTGCTTTCAGGAACTTTTTAAGAATTTTTAGATCCATAGAATATATTTAAAGTACATTTAGTAAAGAATATTTACTATCCTTAATGAAAATATCAATTTCACCACTGAAAGTTTATTTTCTAAATTTCAACTAAATGTTTACTAAGTATGTCAGATACTGTGTGTCTGAAGATTCTCTAAATTTCCTGAATTAAAGTACTTAAAATGTTAAGTAAAAAACCTTTATAGGTAAATACTTTATCTTCTAAATGTTAGGTTTGGCCATTCACACCTACATACAAATGAGTGGTCATACATAGGTGTGAATGGTCATACCACATAGACACACAGCTTGTCAAAATGAATGGTTAGTATCATCCTTGAAAAAAAAAGTCAAACATTCTATTTGTATTATAGGACTAGTGCTCGTTTAATTAATCCAAACCACCTGTCTAAATACACTAGCAATCTGTACAATATTAAAAAGATCCAGCTGAAATATAATCTCTAATTCTGATCAGTTTGAGAACTATCTTTTCTACAATTAAAGGGTCACTATAAACACAAAACTTGGCATTGTTTTTCTGTGATTAGGTTTCAGTAGCTTAAGTCAGCCAAACACTAGAATTCCTCACACAGCTGTTAATTGTGGACCAGGGGACTGACTCACATCTGCTTCTTGCTTATTTCATTAATGGTTCACTTCCAGGTCCTCAAAGAATTGCAGCCTTTCTCCAAAGACAATGTAGGACCCATCTATGTCTGCCTCCTACATAGTTGGCTTGCTCTGGTTTGTCACTCCCCATACAATGCAAATCTGAGTGAACTCACATCTGTCACAGATCGACCCAATTCGTGAGCAATCTTTTCCCATCGACCAGGGGTCCCTCCTGGGAACTTAACCATACTTCTTGTCAGCTGGCTGAGGTCCTCTTCTGTCCATTCAGGTGCCTGCAAAACATTAAAGAAAATAAAAAAGATAATTGGGAGAATGTTGGCAAAACATTCAACAAGCCTATAAAACAAATTATTGGTAACATGCTTTCTACAAAAAAAAAAAAAAAACAACAAACAAAAAACAAAAACGAAACAAAACAAAATCCCTAAAATGTATCTAAAAGTTTTGATAAAAGTTTGAGTTGTATATTGAATGCAAAGCTCCAGTAGCCTTAAATTTTTCCTACATACACCAAATAAGAAAGAAGGAATACTGCAAAACTAGGTTTTGGAAGACATTTTTTTTTTTTAAATTCAGTTTTACATTAAAGTGAGAAACTATTATTGAAGCCTATGAAATGTAGTGCTCCTCACAAATAGCTCACATAATGTGACTATTAAAAGTTTTGAAGTTAAAAAAAATTATACTTTATAGAAAATAAAAAATCTTACAAGTATAAATTAAAATATGAATAAGTAAATATACTGGTTCAGAATCAGAACTGAGACAAAGATTTTTTTTTGGAACATTCTATGGAACAATATTCAATTTTAAAAATAACAAATTTTCAAGAAGTTTAATTTATCAAATGCTAACATTAGTAAAACTCAGATACAAATAAAATTAGAAACTCCTATGACTAATACTTAATCCACCCAGTCCATGCAAGCAACATATCAGTTGTAAGAAGGTAAAGAGCTTCTAGAAGTTGGCCAAATTATTACATTGAGTGTATATAACACTTTAAAGATTACAAAACCACACAAAGATCCTAAGAGCAACCATATCCTCTGCATTTTACTCAGCCTGACCAGTAGTCAAACCCAAAATTTAGCAAAGCAAAAAAATTATTATCAAATAATAAAACCATGTGATAGCTATTTTATATTACATTTTAGCACTAAGTTATCCCCATCACAGGCAGTAACCATTTTGGTATTAAACAATAATCAAGTTAGTAGTAAGCAGAGAGATTGAGGATACTTACCTTATTTTCCTTTAATTAATTTAAAAAGAAGAAAAGGAACGGAGGGAGGGGAAGAGGGAAAGAAAAGAGAGAAAAAAGGAAAGGCAGGAAGAAAGGGAGAGAGAGAGAGAGAGAGAGAGAGAGAGAGAGAGAGAGAGAGAAAAGGAAATCTTTGAAACAAATACCTTTTCTAATCACCATTTCCGATAATGAACAGGCATACATCAGGCAGTTTGCATTACAGAACCATCAGCACAGAACAACAGTCAGAGGTGAGTGACCCCAGGGACTATCTCCACAGCTACAGCAAAGCTTCTCCCTGACACTAATCCTCCCTGTCATTCTCCCACTGTGCTCCAACCACACTGACATCCGCCTGCCTCACTGCAAGCTTAACGGGGCCCTTCCTGACTTTTTACTGTCTCCCCCAATCAATGGTTCAAGCGTGCTCTTTTCACCATGTCCAAATGGCAGCTTCACTCATAATCAAAGTGCACTGCCCCTGTTAAAGGGCTTTCCGAAAGGCTCTCCCATTTGCATTCATTTGCAAAGCAAACTACTTTTATTCACTTTGTTCTGCTATCAAGAATGTTCCCTGAAGCAGATAAATTGGCATAAATACAACCTGCCACTTAAGAGTCAGTAAATAATAGCCAATAGTAGGGAGGATTTTATCAATCATTCTATTTTGTATCCACTAAGAGTTGAAAGCCTCAAACATATTCATCAGCACAGCCCCTACAATACATGCATAAATTCACTTATATAAAAAGGTAGCCTAGATTGGGTCTGGTCGGAATTTCTTTGATATTTAATGAATATCAGAAATCTAATTCTCCACATCAGATGATTTAAAAATTTACACGGAGGATTTTTTCCTTTCTTTCTGTTTGTTTCTTTTTGCCTTATTTAAGGAAAAAAGTATTATTCTTATTCAGATACCATTTAGAGGAACATAATTGGATTTTCAAGGAAATAATATTTTTACTGCTAAGAGCTGAAGCTTTAATAATTATACAAAATGGTTTCAGAAATTCAAGAGGTAAGTTTTAAGTACAAGTTAAATATAAGCTTACAGTACAAAATCACACCATGAAGAACATTAAGTTGAAACTGCAAGAAGATACACATTGATACAGCATTCAAACCATGTAGTATATCAGTAAAGTTTCACACTAAATCAAATCAACCAATTTCTGCATTAACTTAAACAGACATTTTTGGAGCAAACAAAATTGTCTAAAATGTGAAAAACAGAAATCACTGTTTCACAAAATAAACCAATTAAAAATAATTTCTATTCCTAAGATATTGGTTTTCCAAATATACTGCATATATGAACAATGGGCATTAAAAGAGTCTGATTTTAGTTCCTTGTTAATGAGAGTCTAAAAGTATAGTTCCACCTTTTTATCTGGAAAGGGAAAATTTTAAATAAAATATTTGGACCCGTATCTTGAAAAATCACGTACTGCTATGATGAACTTGTCTTTTAGTTTCAGAGTTCTTCATAGCCATGATTTTTATGATTAATATTAAAAAAAAGATCAATAATAACTAGGACCATAGTCTGAAATCTGAGAGAAGCCTTTTAGCAATTCATTATTCTCTCTCCTACAGCTGTAAGGCACTTTGGTGAATGTGTAATTCCTCAGCAATAGTTAGTTGTGTCTTTAGAAGCAACAGAGCCTACTGTGATCCAGCTACTACAGCAGCCATGAGGGTGGTCATGGTGTGAATGTATTCTCTCTGTTCTAATCTGGAGCCAACTGTAGCTGTGAAAGTCAAATGAATGCATAAGCATACTGCTTTGCCACTTAAAACCATGTGTGTCCAATATTACTGAAACACTGGGCCAAAAATTCATCTCTACAGTAAAGTAATGGAAGATACCACATGGTGTGGGGACAGCTGTTGTGACTACACAAGCATTCCAATTTTGCATCAGAAAAGCCCCACTCTGGGAATAAATCTCCATATTGAATACAAAATAAAAAGTAAGTTTTCAAATAATTCAGTATTTTTATGTAATGGCCCAAAAATATATCTACTAACTAAAGAAATGATTGGGAAATTTAAATTGAATATCAAATAATGTCCCTTTGGGGTGAATTTTTGTCATGAAACCTGTTATATTCAAAGATTTGGTGTCTTTGAAAATCTTTAATACTTTGGGGTTACAGGGGTGGGAGGCAGTAGGGGGAAAGCACACTGTATTTTTACATAACCTATGCATACACACTTCCTTTCACAGCTTTAGACCATAAATGTTAATTATAAAGTATTGTGCAATTTATTTGGCACTGAAAAATTATGGCCAAAGTAAATGGAAATGTACTTAATTACATCTTCATATTTAAATGACAAAAAGTCCTTTTCTATCTAATAAATAGATTCAGAAACAACCTAATGAGAAATATTTCTATTGAAAGGACCAATTAATGATCATTATTTATGTAATTACAATAGTTAAAAATTTAGATTCAACTATTTTTAGTAGGTTTAGCCCAACTCATAAATTCTCAGAAATTTTACCCAAGAAAATAACATCTTTACATAGCATTACCCAGTTAAAATGTCAGATGTAAAGCTAATAATGTGAATGGCATACTACTAATCTAATAATTTGCTACCCTCTAACTCAGTGTTCTGTATACACTTTCTGTTTTGGAAAGCATTTATTTAGCTTTCAGTTATACAATTTTTTTTTCCAATTTAAAAATTGAGTAATTAGGTGCTCTTGACAAACATCTATGTAAAAAATGATATGTTAACAATGACAACATTAAAAATAAACTACTCTTAGGAAGAGAAACTCTTAAGGGCTTTCTTCCCTGTATGTAGGTGGCTACCTTCTTGCTGTGTCGGCACATGACCTTTTGTGCCTGACGTAGGTGTGTGTGTGTTTGGGGGGTGAATTTCTGGCCTTCCTCTTATAAGAATACCAAACCTATTACATTAGGGCCCCACTCTTAGGATTTCATTCATTTAATCTTAATTACTTCCCCAAAAGCCCTACCTCTAAATGCAGTTGGGGCTAGGGCTTCAACATATGAATCTGAGGGGACAAAATTTAGTCCATAACAGGGAGGAAACACACAAAGAAAAGCTGAAACAGAAGTTATAACTTGAAAATTTTTTTTTTGGTACTGAGGATTGAACCTTGAGACATTTAATCACTGAGTTATCTCTCCAGCCTTTTTGATTTTTGATTGTGAGACAGGTCTTGCTAAGTTACCAGGGCCTCATAAAGTTGCTCAGTCTGGCCTTAAACATGTGATCCTCTTGCCTCAGCCTCCTTAGTTCCTGAGATTACAGGTGTGTGCTACCACACCCAGCACAGAAGTCCATAATTTGACCCAACTGGTAGTCTAAAATTTATTTTAAAAATTTACAAAACAAATAGAGTAAAAGGGCAGGGAGTGACTTGGGCCTTTTATAATACTGGCTCTGACTTAACTGAACATTTGTTGAAATAAACCCAAACTGGTAAGACTTCATGCCCTTAATCAATACTGGACATCCCACTAAATTTAAACAAAGTATCCCAAAATCTCAGGGGAGTTACTGAATATAGTATAGAGGACAAACAGGTATGCCTCACTTTAACTACAGGAACAAATGTCTTGCCTAAATTCTTCATGGTCATAACACCCATTTTCCTAAAATATCCCAGAGTGGTCATGGACTCTCTGACTCAATAAGAATGAATAAAATCAGGTCTTTGGCACTAACAAATTGCTTTGATAAAATGATTGGGAAATTTAAATTGTAATATCAAATAATGTCCCTTTGGGGTGAATTTTTGTCATGAAACCTGTTATTGACCATTAAATTGGTTAAAATGCCCCAATATTCAAGGTCTTAACATAAGGCCTTGAATGATTAAAACCCATTATACAAGACCTCTTTAGAAAAGGGTTTAAACAAGCCCAATTTGCCCTGCTCTTACACTTGGGAAGAATGAATGGTACCTCATGGTAGATTACTTCAACCTTAATACTGTGGGCTTATTGATCCTTAGATCAATATCCAGCATTACTGAAATTACTAAGAATTTAATTGGGAGCTGGTAAATATTTTGCCTTTACAGATTTGGTTAATGTATTCTGTTCAGTGCCTATTTCAACAGTTTCTTGGCTGCAGTTTGCCTTCAATTCTATAGGCACCTAGTACATTTTCACCCAGTTGTGTGGTACTGAAGCAGTCCTGCCATAAAAGAATCTTTGAAGGCAAGAACTGAACTATTATCTTACTTCAGGAGTGCAGTTATGACATTTTACTGGTAACATCCTCCTCTGAGGAGCTTCATTTGACACACTATTTGGAATACTATTCAGGACATGCAAATACAAAAAAGCTGACAAAATGGGGATGGGCCACTGCCTTACACAAAATGCAGGGTACTTGCCACCTTGATTAAATTTCTGAATATTATTTGGTTAAACTGAAGGCTGCTCCATTCATGCCACTGTGAAGAAACAACTACTGACCCTATCAGCTCCCACAACTTCTTTTAGGCTCTTTTAGGTTCTGGAAAAAATATGTTACTCATTTACAAATTATACTTGGCCCATTTATGCTGTTACTTGCAAACCAGCTCACCATGAATGAGGCCCCTTATAACAAAAGGTTCCAGAATTTGAACAAATTGCAAGACAACTAACACTCCTGGTATTCCCCTGCCCGTTCATTCTTCACTGAAGAGCAACATTTTTAGTTTTAGGGAGTTGTGTACAGGTAATGACTTTGAAATGGTAAAAACAAAAATATCTGGACTTTGCCCAAATTAAACTTTTGGATTTTAAAAGAAACGATTTAAAAAACAAAAAGCCATAAACTGGGAGCAAATATTCACAACACACAACAGAAAAAAAGACTTCTATCACAATTTGTTTATCTATTCTCCTAGTAATGAATATTTGAATTGATGCCAGTTTTTGGTTATTATGTATTAATAATACAACTGCTATGTCAACTTATGTACAACTCCCCAAGTGGCTATATGTTTTAATCTCTTGTATAAACACCTAGAGATGGAATTGCTAAGTCATAAGGAATGTATATATCTAACTTTATAAGAAACTAAAGTGTTTTTCTAGACAAGTTACATTGTTTTCTATTATAACCAGCAATGTTATGAAAATTCTTGCTGTTCCATATTCTTGTCAACACTTGAAAGTGTCAGTTGTTTTGACTTTGACCATTCTGGTGGGAACTGTATTTCCCATATTACAAATGATCTCAAGTACCTTCACATGTGCTTACCAGTCAACTGAATATCTAGTTCCATAAAGTATGTGTTCGTGCCTTTTGCCCATTTTTATTTTTTTTATTATTCAGTTGTAACAGGCCTTTGTATTTTGTGAATATAAGATCTTTGTCAGATATATGTATTGTGAATATTTTCTTCCATTCTGTAACTCATATTTTTTCATTTAAAATTCTTTAAGCTTTATTTTGAGGTAGTTTTACATTTATAGGAAAGCTGCAAAAATAATAGAGTTCCCATATACTTTTTCTTCTTCCATTTTATCATTTTTATTAATTAAAATTTAAACAAAACATAAAATTGTATATGGTAATGGGATATTATGTGATGTTTTAATACATGTATACATTGTGTAATGTTCAATGAAACATCAGATGAAACATATCTACCTCCTCTAACATTTGTCATTTCTTTGTGGTAAAAACATTCAAAAATCCTTTCTTCTACTTTTTTGAAATATACAGTATATAACTTCTCTATAGTCACCCTACTGTGCAATAGCACACCAGAACTTCTTACCTATCTAGCTATAACTTAGTATCCACTGATTAACCTTTCCTTCCTCCTCTCTACTCTTCCATGTTACTGGTAACAACATTCTTTCACCTTCTATAAGATAAACTTTTTTATATTCTAGACCATGAGGTACTTGTCTTACTATGCCTGGCTTATTATGCTTAACGTAAAGGATATATGGTTCCATCCATGTTGCTGCAAATAATAGGAGTTCATCCTTTTTAATGTCTGAATAGTATTCCATTATATATGTACCACATTTGAAAAAATTCATTTATCAGCCACTGAACACTTAGGTTGTTTCCATATCTTGGCTGTCATGAATACAGTTACAAACATAGGAGTGTAGATGTTTTTTGACATAATGATTTAATTTCTTTTGGATATATATCCAGCAGTGGTAGTTCTACTTTTAATTTTTTGAGGAAATTTCATATTGTTTTCCATAATGTACTCTTTATTCAGATAATTATGATTTTAATATCTTATATATCCATTGTGGTAACAAGTCTCCAAGACAGTCCTTAGTAACCTCTCCACCCTTAGTATATTCCCTTATGTGGTCTCCTCCCACAGTGGCTAGGGCTGACCTGTGTAACCAACAGGAGACTACGGAAACAACAGAGTTGTATCTTCCAAAGACAGATTATAAAAGACATATAACTTCTGCCTTGCTTTCTCTTGGATTACTTGGTTCTAGGGGAAGGCAACTGCCAAAATCTGAAAGCATGTAAGCAGCCCAAACGGATAGGTTGTGATAATTGTCATTCTTATTACCTAATACAGTGAACATTATTATTACCTAATATAGTGAAGACAATGCCTCCCTCTGAAGGAATGAGCAGCCACAGAGCCTGATGTAAAAGATTTGGGTTTCCTAAGCTCAGGATTCCTCTTCTATAACTCACTGATTGTATAAGGGTTAACAGGTCCTCTTATTATTCTGAGAGAACTGTCCTCAGAGAACTGGCAGAAAAAGCTAACGTCCTAGCTACCTTGGAAAACCCTTCTTGCCCTTATGTTGAAACTGAGAATTTAGGAGATATTATGTTGGTAATGGGAGAGCAGATAGTCTAGATTAAGGTGGATTCCTCAGAGAAGGTCACCACTGTGCAAGCTTGTCAGTCAGAAGTGAAAACCCTAAGGCCTAAGCTGGAAACCCTGTTGGCTAAGGTACTGAGCCAGAGTTCTCAAGGCTGAAACACATGGTGTCAGCCAGAATGACCTTGTCACCTGATACAGATCTCAGGGTCATGAACCCTGGAAGAACATGTGGTTGAGCCATAAGCCAGTGTTGTGCTACTTAAAATTAAAATAAGTGATGGGGGTGTAACTCAGTGGCAGAGCACTTGCCTAGCATGTGCAAGGCCCTGGTTTGGATGCCCAGCACTGCAAAAAAGAAATGACAAAAAAAAAAAAAAAAAAAAAGTTAAGTTTTATTTAATGTCATGGAGCCCCTCTCATTCCCACTCCCTAATATCTTTTCTTCTTTCTCTTTCCCTTGCTGTACTAGGGATTAAACCCAGGAGTGCTTTACCACTAAGCTACATCCCCAGCCTTTTTTATTTTCATTTTTATTTTGAGACAGAGTCTCTCTAAGTTGCCATGGCTGGACTCAAGCTTGTGATTCTCCTGCCTCAGCCTCTTAAGTAACTGGGTACACCACCACAGCCGGGTTAGTTTCTATTTTTTGATCACTGTTTTCCAAAACAGTTGTACCATTTTACATTCCAACCAGCAGTGCATCAGAGTTCCAATTTCTCCACACCCTTGCCAACACTTGTAATTAATCTTTTTATTATAGCAATCCTAGTGGATGTGAAGTGCTAGTCCTAGTAGATGTGGTTTGATTTACATTTCCCTGATGCAAAATATATATTTTAGACAAATATCTGAAAAGGTCTGGTATCCAGAACACAATAAAGAATTCTTACTACTAAAAAGGTGAATAACCCAACAAAAAATGGGCAAAGGATCTTAACAGATATTTCTCCAAAGAAGATATACGAATAGACAGTAAGTACATAAAAAGATGTTCAGCATCATTAGCCATCATGAAAATGCAGAACAAAAATAGTAAATCTGAATCTTGGGTCTACATTCAGGATAAGTAAGATCTGAGAGACTCAAGAGGTGCAGGGGTTAGATCATACAAAGTTTTGCTGACTGCCTTATAGATGCTTACTATGGCACTGTCTTTTTTAAAAACATTGGTTTAGTCATAGATGGACAAACTTTTATTTTATTTATTCATTTTTATGTGGTGCTGCGGATCGAACCCAGTGCCTCACGCATGCCAGGCAAGTGCATCTGCCACTGAGCACGATCCCAGCCCTATGGCACTGTCTCAAGTGCTTTATGAATATTAAGTAATTTAATCCTCACATTAATCTATAAGATACTATTACATTTTACAGAGGTCCTGAGAGGTTATTAACTTGTCTAACATCTCACAAATTTGGTCACAAACGAGTTCAATACAAAAATTAATCAGTACTCTTCATTTGCTATAGAAACAAATCTAAGTTCCTATATATAGCATCTAGCTCTGCCTGCCTCTAGTTTTATTTCATCTTAATCCCTGCCTCAAATATGATTCAGATATCCAAAACTACTGGCTGTACACATTCAGGCCATTTCATACTTCTGTTCCTTTTGAATATTTTCCTTCTTCCCAGAATGCGCTACTCAAAATTATCTATCTAGTAACCTGTCCTCTTTTGAAACTAAGTTTCTTTGGTGAACTCTTTTTAACTCCCCAGAGTACTTAGGTACTTCTACTATCCTCCCTCCATATCTTTATATGGTTTTAGTAAAACAATTGCATTATATTATGATGATCTCTTTATATAACTTTCTCAGTACAGATTCTAATCCTAAAGTTTCAGGACTATGACTCTCTCATATCCTTAATGCCTGGAGCATGTTACAGTCAACAGACGATTGTTGAATGACTATTTTGGGGAAAAAACAAAACAACTCATAGGAGAAATAAATGGATAGCTACTAGGCCACTTTGCTTAAAGTGCATCTCTCTTGCTTAGTAAATCAGAAGTCTACCAAAAAGATGTTTTTATGTCTCAAGGGACATTTTAATTCATAGATTTATAACTCTTAAAATTAAATGTGACCTCAAAGGTACAACTACTCTGTTTTCAGGCAGAAAATTTTCTGTATTATCCTACTGGGGAAAAAACTAAAACCAAAAGAAATTGAAAAGACTTTTGTTATTGTTGTTGTTGTTAAAATCAGGGCATATGACTGGCAAATGCTACAAAGGAAATTAGAATCTGCCATATTCTTTCTATTATATTCTATAATGGTATATTTGGTACTTATCAAAGATCACATTATTCAAAGGAATGGTACTTGATTCTTAGTTTAATAACTGGAATCATATATGTATGCTAGAATCTAATTACCTTATTCAAGCATGAAAGGTAATAAAAGTTTTAGGAATTAGATCCTTTTAAAAGAGACCCATTCCAGTTGGGCATGGTGGCGCACGCCTATAATCCAAGCGACTTGGGAGGCTGAGACAGGAGGATCGTGAGTTCAAAAGCCAGCCTCAGCAACTTAGTGAGGCCCTGAGCAACTCAGTGAGACCCTGTCTCTAAATAAAATACAAAATAGGGCTGGGGATGTGGCTCAGTGGCCGAGTGCCCCTGAGTTCAATCCCTGGTTCAAAAAAATAAATAAATAAATAAAAGAGACCCATTTCAATAAATATAGACAATCTAGTCCAATGTCCTATTTTTAACAAAGAAAAAATTGAGACCATAAGGTCTTAAGTTTTTAGGTTACAAATACAAATGTTATTATGGACAATAAGCATTTATACGGTATCATTGAAATGTCATAAAAAATATATTTCCAGGGGCTAAGGTGCAGCTCAGTGGTGGAGCACTTGTCTAGCATGCATGAGGCCCTGAGTTCAATTTCTAGCACCACCATAAAAATAAATAAAATCTTACATGTTATGTCCTGTAACCTCTTTTAAAAATTATGTGTGTGTGCATATATATGCACACACATACATATACACACACACATATATATATCAAGACAAATTATTGAAGTGGGATAGCTTTTGAATGTTTCTACAAAATTAAGGTAGGATTACAATTTTACATAGCATTACAGTCATGAAAACATTTGCAAATTCTATAAAATCAGGATAAATGATTTTTATCCTAGAAAATAATTTTCAGTATTGTTATAGCATCTGGTAGCAAAGTCCTAGATGCATACTAGGTACATAGAAACCACATGCTGAACTGACTTAAGAACCCATGGTAGTTTCAGGTTATTAACCATTCACAAGGCAAGATCTATGTACTACAGATAAGGGGTGTAAGAATAAGAATATAGCTAGGGAAAATCTATAAACCATGACAATTTCAAAAATAGGTATCGTAAGTTCAAAGAGTTCAACTGAAATCTACAAAACCACAAACATAAACCTATTAGGAGGCTTTTAGGTGAAAAACTAAAATTCAGACAAAATTTGAGCTTAGGAACTATTTCTTGGTAGTGGTAGTATATTTTCCTGTCTCATCCAGATCTACTTATGGGCAGTGGTCTATATTTGCAAAATTATTCCAGGATGAGAGAAGTAGATGTCAAGATTATAAAAAAACAATCTCACATAGGAACTTTCTCTTGTCCTATATTCAACTGATGAAATTTTCTTACTGTCTTTGGTTAGTTTAGAAGTTCTCCATTCTAGTTTCATTATTAATGTACAACCCAATATTTTTTAAACAATCATTAACAAAGTTTAAAGTTTATATGTTTATCTTCTTCCCATTCAACACAAGGATCCTAAAATGTTTCTCTGATTTTTCTCTCCTCTTCTAAGTACGGCCATCATGTATTTTATCTCCAGCTGGTTTTTAACTTCCTTCAAATCAGTTATCATCAGTACAATTATTTCTTTTACAGTCAATGCTTATTAACATGTTTACTTTTGGGCAGGGGATATAGCTGAGTTGGTAGAGTGCTTGCCTTGCAAGCACAAGGTCCTGGGTTCAATCCCCAGCACTGCAAAAAAAAAAAGGTTTACTTTTTTGTTCTTGCTCACAATCTTTTCTTATTGCCTTCTCTTTTCTACATTAAATTTTCTTCTTGCTGAAGCATGTCCTTCAGCAGCCTTCATAGTAAAGGTCTGTTAGTGGCAAAGTATTCTTTGTTTGAATACAACTTTATTTTATAATTATTCTCAACCATAGTTTAACAAGGCATAAAATCATAAATTGAAAGTTATTTTCTCAGATATTTTCTATTTTCTTCTGATTTTATTTTGTTGTAAAAGAAGGCAATTGTTAATATAACTGGTGTTCCTTTGTTTTCTCTTGTTAGTTGGTTTTAATACGTTGTTTGCTTTAATGTTCCACAGTTTCTCTTTGATTTGTTTAGATGTGGATTGCTTTTATATATAGTATTCGGTATACTACTTGAATATGAGGACTTATCTGTCTTAACAATTCTGGAAAAATCTCAGTGATCATTTCAATACTGAATTTCCCATCCCTTCCACGTAAAATTGTCATTAGACATTCTGTCTACAATGTCTCTTAGTTATTGTATTTTCCATCCTTATCTCCTGGTTTTATATTCTCAGTGATTTGAGCAGATTATCTTCCCTTCACTAATTCAGTAGTTTAATTCAACTATTAAAAAAAGTCAGCCTCAATGGCGGACTAGAGGGAGGCTGCGTTCCTTGTTGCTCCATAACTCAGGATTCGAAAACAGGAAAATCTGTTTCTCCGTGAAGCAGTCTTTACCCCTCATTGATCTCCTGCTGTTTACCACAGATCCACATCTGTCTACCACGATCACCTGCAGTCTACCAGCATAGCGACTACATTTGAGTGCAGATTGCTCACTGACCGCCGCCTATCATCCGTCACTTGCCTGTTTGCCTGCCTCTGGCCTGCCCATCACCTGCCTTGCACCTACTCATTGCCCACCAACGGGGTTCATCTGCAGATCGTCCGCCAGTAGCCTGCGGAGCCTGCAGACCGTCAGTGGATCGTCAGCTGCCTACTGTTGCCTGGAAGTTCACCATCACAGTACCCGCAGGTTTGGTTACACGGCCATTTTGGGGGAAAAAAAAGCCAGGAGCTGCAGGACCACCAGCCCGACTGATAGCACCCCGCCTCCAGGACCCCTGGCTTGACTGACAGCACACCACCTCCAGGGGCCCAGCCTGACTGACTGCACCCCATACTGTCTCGGTGCCCACGCCCTGCATCTCCGCATTTGCCAACATGTTTGGAAGCCAGTGCAGCCATCTTGGATTATCTGAGAAAACTGTCATTAGGTGGGGCAAATCCCATCCTGAGATGCCTGCTGGAGACTGGAAGCTCATTGTCAGGTACCTCTCATGCCTCAGGCTACTGAACACTGGAAGGTTTGAATAGTATATGATGGTTATAGTGGAGATTTTTTTTTTT
>JAJEJO010000929.1:282666-365620 GCA_020662805.1 Glaucomys volans | reverse complement strand
CTTTAAACTTTTATTTCTTTACTTTTCTTGCTCTCTACTTTCCTTTTGTTTACCTCTTTCCTCAAGGGCTTTTTCTCATGCTAACAACCAACTTCTTCTGACTACACTTTCACTCTTCCTATGATCTAGAACTTCTTCAAACTCTTTTCTTACACTGTTAACAGTTACAGCCTACACCCCTCCCCATCCTCTTTGTCCTCCATTAGAAACTGTACTCCTCATTGCAAATCTGTTTGTTATACTGTAGATAATAATTGAACTCATCCTCTCTGTTTATTATGACAATATTTTAACAATATTGTAACAAAAAGACTACTGTAAGAATAGTCTTCATAGGGGCTATTTGGTTTACAGTTGCATATTGTCTGTACTGGGTGTTGCTAATATTGATCCCCCCTTAAAGAAGAGGTTTCGGAAAACTATAGGGTCACTATAAGCCTATAGGGCAGAAACTATAATACCCTAGATCTGCATTACTAGAGGGGAAGATACATGAACAACATGAAAAAACAAGGGAGGAAAGTGTTCCAAACAAACCAAGATTCTACACTAATAGAATCTAATGACAGCATGGTAGAAGAAATGCCAGAAAAGGAGTTCAGAATATACATGATTAAAATGTTCAGAGAAGCAAATGATGAGGTAAGAGAGCAAGTGCAGGCAAAGATTGACCATTCCAATAAGCAGCTGAAAGAGCAACTACAGGAAACAAAAGATCAACTCAACAAAGAGATAGAGATTCTGAAAAAGAACCAAACAGAAATCCTTGAAATGAAGGAAACAATAAACCAAATTAAACACTCAATGGAAAGCATCACTAACAGACTAGATCACTTAGAACCTCAGACAATGAAGACAACATATTGAACTTTGAAAATAAAGTTACCCAAACAGAGAAGATGGTAAGAAATCATGAAAGGAACCTCAAGAACTATGGGATATCATGAAAAGACCAAATTTAAGAATTATCAGGATTGAGGAAGGCACAGAGATACAAACCAAAGGAATGAACAACCTATTCAATGAAATAATATCAGAAAATTTCCCAAACCTGAAGAATGAAATAGAAACTCAACTGCAGGAGGCTTTCAGAACACCAAATGCACAAAATTACAGCAGATCCACACCAAGACACATTATAATGAAAATGCCTAATGTACAAAATAAAGACAGGATTTTAAAGTCTGTGAGAGAAAAGAAACAGATTACATATAGGGAGAAACCAATATGGATACCAGCAGATTCTCAACCCAGACCCTAAAAGCTAGAAGGGCCTGGAACAATATATTTCAAGCTCTGAAAGAACATGGCTGCCAACCAAGAATCCTATATCCAGCAAAGCTAACCTTCAGATTTGAAGATGAAATAAAATCCTTCCATGACAAAAAAAGTTAAAGGAATTTACACATAGAAAGCCTGCGCTACAGAACATTCTCAGCAAGATATTCCATGAGGAAGAAACGAACAACAACAATGTAAGTCATCAAAGGGAGGAACTATCCTAAAAGAAAAGCCAATTAAAGGAGAAACCAAGTCACATTAAAAACCAAATCTAAGCCAAAATGACTGGGAATACAAATCATATCTCAATAATAACCCTGAATGTTGATGGCCTAAATTCATCAATCAAAAGACATAGACTGTCAGACTGGATCAAAAAGAAAGACCCAACAATATGTTGCCTTCAAGAGACTCATCTCATAGAAAAGGACATCCACAGACTAAAGGTGAAAGGATGGGAAAAAAACCTATCATGCACACGGCCTTAGTAAAAAAGCAAGGGTTTCCATCCCTATATCAGATAAAGTAGACTTCAAGTCGAAGTTAGTCAGAAGGGATAAAGAAGGACATTACACACTGCTTAAGGGAACCATAAATCAAGAAGACATAACGATCATAAATACTTATGCCCCAAACAATGGCACATCCATGTACATCAAACAAATCCTTCTCAATTACAGGAATCAAATAGACCACAACACAATAACTCTGGGTGACTTTAACACACCACTGTCACCACTGGACAGATCTACCAAACAAAAACTAAACAAAGAAACCATAGAACTCAATAACACAATGAATAACTTAGACTTAACAGACTTAAATAGAATATTCCATCCATCAATGAGTGAATACACTTTCTTCTCAGTAGCACATGGCTCATTCTCTAAAATAGACCATATGTTATGCCACAAAGCAGCCCTTAGTAAATGCCAAAAAGTAGAGATACTACCTTATATTCTATCGGATCATAATGGAATGAAATTAGAAATCAACCACAAAAGAAAAAACAGAAACTACTCCAACACCTGGAGACTAAATAATATGCTATTGAATGAAGCATGGATAACAGAAAACATCAGGGAGGAGATAAAAAAATTCTTAGAGGTAAAAGAGAATGATGATACAACATATCAAAATCTCTGGGACACTATGAAAAGCAGTACTAAGAGGAAAATTCATTGCATTGAGTGGATTCAAGAAAAGAATAAAAAGTCAACAACTCAACGACCTACCCTTACATCTCAGAGCCCTAGAAAAAGAGGAACAGTTCATCACCAAAAGTAGTAGAAGATAGGAAATAATCAAAATCAGAGCTGAAATCAATGAAATTGAAACAAAAGAAATAATTCAAAAAATTGACAAAACAAAAAGTTGGTTCTTTGAAAAAGTAAACAAAATAGATAAACCCTTAGCCACACTAACAAAGAGAAGGAGAGAAAACTCAAATAACTAAAATTTGTGATGAAAAAGGAAATATCACAACAGGCTCCATTGAAATACAAAACATAATTAGAAGCTACTTTGAAAACCTATACTCCAATAGACTAGAAAATCTTGAAGACATCGACAAATTCCTAGAGACATATGATCCTTCCAAACTGAACCAGGAGGTCATACACAATTTAAACAGAACAATTTCAAGCAATGAAATAGAAGAAGTCATCAAAAGCCTACCAACCAAGAAAAGCCTGGGACCAGATGGATTCTCAGCTGAGTTCTACAAGACCTTCAAAGAAGAACTTATACCAATACTTCTGAAAGTATTTCATGAAATAGAAAAGGAGAGACCCCTTCCAAATTCATTCTATGAAGCTAGTATCACTCTGATACCAAAACCAGACAAAGACACATCTAGAAAAGAAAACTTTAGACCAACATTTCTGATGAATATAGATGCTAAAATCCTCAACAAAATTCTGGCAAATTGCTTACAAAAACATATTAAGAAGATAGTGCACCCTGATCAAGTGGGGTTTATCCCAGGGATGCAAGGTTGGTTCAACATCCGGAAATCAATAAATGTAATTCATCACATCAATAGACTTAAGATTAAGAATCATATGATTATTTCGATAGATGCTGAGAAAGCATTTGACAAAATACAACACCCTTTCATGCTCAAAACACTAGAAAAAAATAGGGATGGTAGGAACATACCTGAACATTGTAAAGGCTGTTTATTCTAAGCCCACTGCCAACATCATTCTTTTTTCTTTTTTTCTTTCTTTTTGTGGTGCTGGGGATTGAACCCATGGCCTTGTGCTTGCAAGGCAAGCACTTTACCAACTGAGCTGTATCCCCAGCCCTCCAACATCATTCTTAACGGAGAAAAACTGAAAGCATTCCCTTTAAAAACTGGAACAAGTCAGGGATGCCCACTGTCACCACTTCTATTCAACATTGTGCTGGAAATGCTAGCCAGAGCAATTAGACCACAGAAATTAAAGGTATACGAATAGGAAAAGAAGAACTCAAGCTGTCAATATTTGCGGATGACATGATCCTATATTTAGAGGATCCAAAAAACTCCACCAGGAAACTTTTAGACCTAATTAATGAATTTAGCAAAATAGCAGGATATAAAATAAACACACATAAATCAAATGCATTTTTCTACATAAGCGATGAATCATCTGAAAGTGAAATGAGGAAAACAACTCCGTTCAAAATAGCCTCAAATAAAATAAAATATTTGGGGATCAATCTAACAAAAGAGGTTAAAAACCTCAACAATGAAAACTACAGAACATTAAAGAAAGAAATTGAGGAAGACCTTAGAAGATGGAAAGATCTTCCATGTTCTTGGATAGGCAGAATCAATATAATCAAAATGGCCATACTTCCGAAGATGCTATACAAATTTAACGCAATTCCAATAAAAATTCCTATGACATTCCTCACAGAAATAGAAAAAGCAATCATGAAATTCATATGGAAGAAGAACAAAAGACCCATAATAGCCAAAACAATCCTGGGCAGGAAGAATGATGCAGAAGGTATCACAATACCAGACCTTAAACTCTATTACAGAGCAATAGTTATAAAAACATCATGGAATTGGCACCAAAATAGACAGACCAGTGGTACAGAACAGAAGACACAGAGACAAACCCACGTAAGTACAGTTATCTCATACTAGACAAAGGTGCCAGAAACATACAGTGGAGAAAAGATAGCCTCTTCAACAAATGGTGCTGGCAAAACTGGAAATCCATGTGCAATAAAATGAAATTAAACCCCTTTCTCTCACCCTGTACAAAACTGGACTGAAAATGGATCAAGGATCTAGGAATTAGACTTGAGACTCTTTGCCAAATAGAAGAAATAGTAGGCCCGAATCTTCTTCATATTGGCTTCGACCAGACTTTCTCAACATGACTACCAGAGCGCAAGAAATAAAAGGAAGAATCAATAAGTGGGACGGATTCAAACTAAAAAGCTTTTTCTCAGCAAAAGAAACAATCAAGAATGTGAAAAGAGAGCCTACAGAGTGGGAAAAAATCTTTTCCACATACACTTCAGACAGAGCACTGATCTCCAAAATTTATAAAGAACTTACAAAACTTCACACCAAAAATGCAAAGAATCCAATCAATAAATGGGCTAAGGAACTGGGCAGACACTTCACAGAAGAGGACATACAGGCTATTAACAAATATATGAAAAAGTGCTCATCATCTCTAGTAATTAGAGAAATGCAAATTAAAACTACCCTAAGATTTCATCTAACTCCAATTAGAATGGCTATTATCAGGAATACAAGCAATAACAAGTGTTGGCGTGGATGTGGGGAAAAAGGCACACTTGTGCATTGCTGGTGGAGTTGCAAATTGGTGCAGCCACTCTGGAAAGCAGTATGGAGATTCCTCAAAAAACTTGGAATGGACCTACCATTTGACCCAGCTATCCCACTCCTCGGTTTATACCCAAAGGTCTTGAAATCAGCAAAGTATAGGGATGCAGCCACATCTATGTTCATAGCTGCTCAATTCACAATAGCTAGATTGTGGAACTAACCTAGATGCCCTTCAATTGAAGAATGGATAAAGAAACTGTGGTATATATACACAATGGAATATTACTCAGCCATAAAAAAGAATAAAACTATGGCATTTGCTGGTAAATGGGTGGAGTTGGAGAGTATCATGCTAAGTGAAATAAGCCAAGCCCAAAAAACCAAAGGCCGAATGTTTTCTCTGATTAGTGGATGCTGATACATAACGGGGCGGGGGCGGGGTTTATGGGGGGGATAGGAAAGAATGGAGGAAGTATGGATGGTGTAGAGGAAAATGGGATGGGAGGGGATGGGGGAAGGAAAAATAGTAGACTGAGACAGACAGCATTACCCTATGTATATGTAAGAATATATGAACTGTATGAATAAAAACAATAAATAAATAAATAAATAAAATTTTAAAAAGTCAGCCTCAATGAACCATTTATTTCTAGAAATTCTTTCAGTAGTTTAATTTAAATATTAAAAACGTCAGCCTCAATGAACTATTCATTTCTAGAAGTTTTGTCTTTTTTCTTATTTATTTATTTTTTTTGCGGTGCTGGGGATTGAACCCAGGGCCTTGTGTTTGCAAGGCAGGCACTCTACCAACTGAGCTATATCCCCAGCCCTCTTATTCTATTACATTCTTTCATTATGGTTTTATTCCTTCCATAACCTTTTAAACCCTTATAAAAATAATAGGTTTTTATCTTCTCTTTCAGACTGATTTTGGTCTCCCCTGTTTGTGGAATGCAAATTTTCTTCTTTGGTGCATCTATGAATATCCTCAGAGTTTATGATTCTTCTCCTGAGAGCATATTTTCACTTTACTGAGTGGGTGGGTGCTCCCCACCCACCACCCTTCCTTTCAACAAAATTCCCAAAAGACCTGTTTAGAGTAAGCCTAGAGAACAATTTTTGCATTGGCTTCTGTTAGTGTCCTAGAGGTTCTAATGGCCTGGAACACTGAACTTTCCTTTTATGCTGGAGGCTCAGTTCCACCCACCCAAAGATATAAATTCCCCTCTCCAAGTATGTATTAAAATCGTAGGCACTAAGGCTTATATTTTGTGGTGTCAGTTCCTATTTATGATTCTGATTCTGAGCAAAACTAGATCTCCCTTTTATTCTTTTAATCTAGGCTATGATTATGATTTTTTTGTTATTGTTCATAATACTTAAGCTTAAATTGGAAAGGCAGGACTTATTCATATCAGCTCAGTTCTTGTATTGCCAGAAATCTCCTAAAGGAGTCTTGTCAAGGACTAATCTATATTTAATACACTCTTATTAATATTCATTTTGTCCATATTTATTTATAACATGAATAGATACAATAGTTAATCTGTGACTTCAGGTGCTACGAAGACACTAGAATTGATTATAAGGTGTAAGGACTAGAAAATTATTAAAGTAGAATAGTCAAAGAAAACAAAAATCTAAGGGAAAGAAAACAGCATCTAGAAGGCATAAAATATATAAGCATAAATACCTGTTTCACAATACAGATTTCATAATGTTTGTGCTGCCATATTTGTTTTCTCTCTCTGCAACATTCTACTCTCACCTCCTTTTTTGGGGGGGGTCAGAGCTACAAGGGCTTGAACCCAGATGCCACATCCTCACCCTTTTTATTTTTTATTTTGAGACAAGGAAGGTCTCGTTAAGTTGCTGAGGCTGGCTTTGAACTTTTGATCCTGCTGCCTCAGCCTCCCAAGGCATCAGGATTACAGGCGTGCGTGCACCACTGTGGCTGGCTCTCACTTCCAATTTTAAGTCACCGTAATCTTCTGGTTCTCTTACTTTGGGAATATATGTTCCTTTATTGGTTCCAATTCCTCCAAATAACTGTTAGATATTTTTATTTTATTGTGTTTCCCTCATTTTAGTTATTAAATGTAAGCCAAGTTTCCTAATAGTTATATCTTAAATTCTGATCTCTTGAATTTTACATTATCAATTGTCTGCACTCACCCCACCTCCTTTGCTCTCTCCCGTTTTACATACAGTCATTTGACTTCTTGAATCAGAACTGTCCAATCTCTCTTTTGGCCTCTACTTTTCCTGCCAGCTACTTACGTCAGGAATTTATTTTCTCTTACTCAGACTATTGCAATAACCTTCTAATTGTCTTTTTTCTTTCCTTCAGCCTTACATACTATTGCAGCTAAACATTTCTAAGGTATAGACTTAATAATATTGCCGCACTGCCTATAAAATATGACTTAAATGTTTTAGCCTTGCATTTAAAATCTATGATTTGGCTGCAACCTACTTTTACAAATTTATTTTCCCTTTACTATCTCAAGTACCCCTTGACCTAGTTAAATTAACTTACTCACTATTCCTGGTAATATGCTCTGAACAGTCCTGTCTCAAGAGTGCTTTATTCCTCTCTAGAAATGTTTTTCCTATTTCCCTTCCAAATCCTTCATAAAGTCTTTTTTTCTTTCCTAGCTGGAAGTAATCTTACCACCCACTGAATTGCAAGAGTACTTTAGACTTCTCACAAAGCTCTCACAGTGTAGTCTAAAATATGATTATTCAGGTCTCTGTTTTACCTTTTAACTAGATGATACCAACACTAAGATGATATAACTACCAAACAGATTCTGAAGTCAGTGAATTGGGTCTGAATCATGGCTATGCTATTTATTAGCTATGTAACTTGGGAAAAATTACTTTGCTTCTTTGTGCCTCAGTTTCCTCCTGCATAAAATAAGGAAGTTAATAGTGTATACCACATAGGGTTGCTTATTGCATACAACAGTGTTAGATACAGTGTTAATAAACATTAGGTAATATTAAGGACAAAGTTTGGTACCTCTTATTTATCATGGTATCACCCAATCACATTATTTTCCACACAGCAGGCAGTTAACAACATTTTTATTTTGAATAAAGTTACAACCAACAAAATACTAAATAATTTAAAGCATTACACAACCAAATATAAGACAAAGTAGTATAGAAATAGTGTTATAAGAATTCAAATAAGGGAAAGATCCATTATAGAATGAATTTGTAAGAAAACACTTTTATGAAAGAGGGGCTCCCCACTTAAACAGATGAATGGATAATGAAAATGTGGTATATATATATACACAATGGAATATTACTTATCCATAAAGAAGAATGAAATAATGGCATTGCTGGTAATTGGTTGGAACTGGAAACTATCATGCTGAGTGAAATAAGTCAATTCCAAAAAACCAAAGGCCAAATGTTCTCTCTGATATGCAGGTACTAACACACAATAAGAGGGAATAGGGAGAGGAAGAATTGAAGTTCAGTGGATTAGGCAAAGGGGAATAAAGAGAAGGGAGGAGGGATGGGACTAGGAAAGACAGTAAAATGAATCAGGCATAACTTCCCTATGTTCATACATGAATACATGCCAGTGTAACTCCACATCATGTACAACTACAAGAATGGGAAGTTATACTCCATGTATGTATAAAACATCAAAATACACTCTGCTTTCATGTATATCTAAGACAAACAAATAAAAAAAAGAAATTAAAAAAAAGAGGGGCTCCCCAATGAAATGGTGTTTTGAAAGACCTAATGTGAACAGGGTGGGCAACAAAGCCAGACCTCTTCTTGAAAAACAAAACAAGAAAAAGACCTAATGTGAGCAAAGTAGGATGAACTGACAGGTCAATCAAAGAAGTATTAGCAGGCATGGTATAACAAGAGACTGACGAGGATGGCAGTCCTGAGGGATCTCAAAGGGAGATATGGAAACAGAGATCATTTGGAAAAAATTATGGTAAAATAGGAAGAAATGAATGAGAACAAAAAAAGCTATACCATTTGAAGTCTATAGAACAAACAGAATAAGTTACAAGTAGAGACATAAAAGTTAGTGAGGATTAAGTTCAGATTTAGGTATGACGAATTTCAGATACGTTGTGTGTTACCTTAGGGGGAAGGTTCTATTGGTAGCTATAAAGAAAAAGTAAGAGGTTTCCAAGTATAAATAGGGAAATAATCAGGATAGAGCTGATGGCTGAAAATGAAAAGGTAGGCACAGATGAACTGGCAGGAATAAATATGATGAACAAAGGATGGAGTACGGTTTGTGAGAAAATTTCTACCTCTATAACACAGGATAGTTTCTATTAAGATTAATAGTCCAGTAATCAAAAATAGTCAGTGAATATTCTGATGAGGGACATACATAAAAATAACTGGGAATGACAAGTAAAATCTCTCTCTTTTGGGCTGGGGACATAGCCCAGTTGGTAGAGTGCTTGCCTCGCAAGCACAAGGCCCCGGGATTATTTTCTCAAATGTGCGTACCCATTACTTAGTTTGGTGCCTTGTACATAGTAATCAATAGATTACCCATCATTTGAATGGATGAATAAAAAGCAGTGTGAAAAGTATGTTTGTGGATGACAAGATTATCAATATTGAACATAATGGCTAGAAAGGTGAACAAATATTCAGCAAAATGTCACAATCAGAGGTTCAAAGTTGGAAGCATTTAGAATTGAGGTAATGTCTCATAAATTGAATGTAATTTGGAATTAGAGAAAACAGGCATTGTTATTAGAATAACAATTTTATTTTTTGTCACATGCCTGTATATAGCATTAAGTTGATCTAAAAACATTTGTTTAGCTGATTTTTGAAAGCTTTGTGAAGTCCTAGTTCTCTCATCTTTTAGGTGAAGAGCTTAATTTTTAATTCAAATCAAAGACAGTGCTATTTTCTAAAAAAATCCACATTCTAGTCCTAATCAGTACATTTAGCCTCCACCCCCCGGGCCATGTTCTATTTTACAATATTACTGACAGTATTTTATTTGTGCAGATTTTGGTTTGTATAGGGAGATATGAATTACTAAGATTTCTAGGAGTACACAGAGAATAACAATCTAAAAAGTTTCAGATTGTGACACAGCAGTAAAGGGACTACATAGTAATTAAAAATATTCATCTTTGCAGTTGTTGATTCTCTCAATCATTTTGAATCATATGTCAGTTTTTAAATCAGTTTGTTTTATACTTGGTTTTCTAATATACTCAGAGCAGCTTCTAAGGATATTATCATTGAAAGAGGAAAATGGCTATTTAAAAGAATAAATTTTTGCCAGGCCCAGTGGCTCACGCCTGTAATCCCAGCAGCTCAGGAGGCCGAGGCAGGAGGATCCCACGTTCAAAGTCAGCCTCAGCAATGGTGAGGTGTTAGGCAACTCAGTGAGACCCTGTCTCTAAACAAAATACAAAATAGGGCTGGGGATGTGGCTCAGTAGTTGAATGTCCCTGAGTTCAATTCCTGGTACCCTCCCACCCCTCAAAAAAAGAATCAACTTTCAACTTTTCAATGGAAAAGAGATTATTTGAGTTTGGTAGCTATACAGATAAACATTTAAAGACCTTACTAGATGAATTAATGAAATACATGAAAGGAAATGAAAAGTTATCCAGCATGAGATCTAAGGAGGTAAGGATATGAAAAATGTGACAGAAAGGTTATGAGACAGGATCACAGGATACAGAGTGAGAAGGTCTAACAAATATCTAATCAGCCTCACAATGAGGCAAAAATGGGGTTAGGTGATTATAGAAAGAGATGATAACTGAGGTTTCCAACACTTGAATAAAAACATTAATCTATTAAAGAGGCCCAACAAATCCTCAGAAGGGAGAAATAAGCATTCACATCTAGAAAGCAAGGAACATTCAAAGCTTCTACGCAGCAAAAGAAACAACTGAATAGAGAGAAAATCTACAGAATAGGAGAAAATCTTTGCCAGCTACTCTTCCAATGGAGGATTAGTGTACTGACTATTTAAAGAGCTCAAAAAGCTCAATACCAACAAAAAATAAATAATAACCCCCCAAATAATCCAATCAATAAACAAGCAAAAGAACAGAACAGCCACTTCTCGAAAGAAGTACAAATGGTCAATATTTTTATCAAAAAATCCTCAACATCTTCAGCCATCAGGGAAATACAAATAAAAACTACTGTCTTGGGGCTGGGGATATAACTCAGTTCGTAGAGTGCTTGCCTGTCAAACACAAGGCCCTGGGTTCAATCCCCAGCACTGCAAAACAAACAAACAAACAAACAAACAAACAAACAAACAAACAAAAAACTACTGTCTTACTCTAGTCAGAATGGCAATTAGCAAGAATACAAATAGCAATGAATTCTGGTGAGGATGAGGAGTAAAGGAACTTTTATACATGGGTTGGTGGGAAAAAAGGAAAAAAAATGAAATTATGTCATTTTCATGAAAGTGGATGGAACAGAGAGCATCTTTTAAGTGAAATAAGCCAGAATCTGAAAGACAAGTATTGTATGTTTTCTCTTATATGTAGAAACTAGTTAGAAAAAAAAAAAAAGAAAAAAGAAAGAAAAGGGGGGAAATGCCTTAAAAATAGAAGGGAGACCAATGAGGTAGAGGAAGGGAATCAGGGGGAGGGAAAAAGGAGGAAAGAGGAGTTACCGGGGAATAAATCTGATCAAATGTTACATGCATACACCAATACAACAATGAAACCCATCATTCTTTATAAGTAATATGTGCCAACAGAAAAAGCTCTTAAAAGAGCTAGGAAAGAAGATCAAACTAAGCCAATGCTAGCAAAAGGTAGGGAAGAATGAAAATGAAACAGAAAATAGGAAAATAACAGAATCAGTTACACAAAAAGTTAGTTCTTGAAGAAGACAAAACTAACAAACCAAAACTGACTGAAACGGAAAAAAAGAAGGGAGATGCAAATAATTCAATCCTTCTAAATGTTTTCCAAAAAACTGAAGAGAGGGAATATTTTTTAACATTTTCTGTGAAGCCAGTATTATCCTCATTCCAAAGTCAAAGACTTCATAAGAGAAGAAAATTACAGGCTATTATATCTATAAATATCAATGCAAAAAATATTTGAAAAACACTGGCAAACAAAAGTCAAATGTATATTAAAACCCTCATACACCAAAATAAATAGAATTTCTCCCAGGAAAACCAAGTTGTTCAACATAAGAAAATATCTCAATGTAATGCACCACAGTAATAGAATGAAATGATCATCTCAACTAAGGTAGAACATTTGATGTAATTCAACATTCTTTCATGAAAAAACGTCCAAAAACAGAAGAAACTACCTACAATAGTTTGGATGAGTACCCCTCTGTGGGCCTATGTATTGAAGGGTTGGTCCCCAGTCTAAGGAGCTCCTGGTAGGTGGTAGAACCTTTAGGAAGTGGGGCCTAGGGAAGGAAGTTAGTTCACTATCAAGATACCAGTCCTTTCCTTTCTTCGTTTTTCAGCTACAAGGTGAACAAATTTCTCTACCACGAAGTCTTGTTATGATACACTCCCTTGCCCCCGGCCCAAACGCAAAAGGGCCAAGCAACAATGGACTGAAACTTATGAAACCACGAGACAAAAGTGCTACTCAGCTTTTCACCACTGTGAACAAAATATATGACAAAAACAACTTAGAGGAGGAAAGATATATTTTGATTAATAGTTTCAGAGTATTTAGTTCATTATTGGCTGAATCCGTTGCTCTGGGCTTGAGGTGAGGGAGAAATAATGGCGGAAGGGCGGGGTAGAGGAAAACTCCTTAACTTTTGGCAGCTGGGAAGCAGAAAAAAAGTGAGGAAAGAGCTAGAGAGAAGATAAACCCTTCTAGTGCTCACCCTCAATAACCTACTTCATCCAACTAGGTCCCACCTCCCAGTAGTCCATCAACCATCAATGGATTAATCCACCAATGAGGTCAGAGCCCTAATGATCCAATCACTTTCCCAAAGCCCCACATCTAAACACATGAGTTTTGGGGAAGATTCCAGATTCAAATTACAAAATAAACCTTTACTCATTTTAAACTGATTATCTCAGGTACTAAGTCACAGTAGTACAAAGCTGACTGACACACTGCTTCAACATAATAAAGATAATAAGTGAAAAACCACCATACTATCGTTCTTAAAAGTAAAAGACTAAAAAATTTTCCCTTTTGATTAGGAACAAGACAAGGATGTCCATTTGCCACTTTTTTCAACATAAGACTAAGTTCCAATCAGAGAAATTATATAGGAAAAAGAAATAAAAGAAATCCAAATTGAAAAGGAAGAAGTAAAATTACATCTATTCACAGATAGCATCATCTTCTATGTAGAAAACCTAAAGATTCCACCAAAAGTATGTTAAAATTGATAACAAAATTTAGCAATTTTGCAGGACATCATACTGCAGCAATATTCTCTAGGATAAATACCAAGAAGTGGAATTGCTAGGTCATAGAGTGGTTTCATTCCTAGTTTTTTGAAAAAGTTTCATATTAATTTCCATAGTGGTTGTACTAATTTACAATCCTACCAACAGTGTGTGTGTTCCTTTTTTTCCACATCCTCCTTTAGAATTTGTATTCTTGATGACTGCCATTCTGACTCCGGTGAGATGAAATCTCGGTGTCGTTTTGATTTCCATTTCTCTAAATGCTAATGATGAACATTTTTTCACATATTTACTGGCCATCTGTATTCTTTTGAGAAGAGTCTGTTTAATTCATTTGCCCATTTATTAATAGGGTTATTGGTTTTTTGGTGTTAAGTTTTTTGAGTTCTTTATAATTCTGTCAGAACAGTAGCTAGCAAAGATTTTCTCCCATTTTCTAGGTTCTCTCTTCACATTTCTAATTGTTTCCTTTGCTGTTTTGCAAAAACAAACTTTTTAAAAAGTTTGCAGAAACTTTTTAATTTGATGTCATCAAATTATTATTATCATTTATTAACTTTTATTATTATCATTTATTAACTTTTAATTATTATTATCATTTATTAACTTTTGGCATTATTTCTTGAGCTTTAGGGGTCCTCATAGTTTATTGATAAAGGGTCTTTGGAATGTAATTTTCCTGAACATATTAGGAGAGAAAAATGCTGATCATATTTATGAAACCAGTCTGATACACAGGACAAATGAATAAAGTAGCATTCAGGAGCATACTTTGGCTTCCTGGGCATTTTACTTAGGAATATAGAAGTTACTACTTCCTCCTAACTATATTGTTGTATCAAAATATCTCTTAAAAGACTATCATAGATAAACTGCTTCTTCTGTTCTAACTGCTTCAATCTAATTCAATATCAAAATGATGGAATTAAGACGGTCTTTTGAAAGAAAAAACACATAAAGGATAAGAATGTGTAATGGGTATTGAATGAAGCAAATTAGTGGGTTCAATCTAATTCAACAATTCAATTAAATTTACCCTACAGACAGACACTAGAGTGGATATAAAGATAAAAAGGGCATGAATAAAACCACCAGGTTGTTTATAGTGGAGTAGAAAAGGAATATAAGTGACTAGGTAATAATAATATAAGAATTATATCTCAGTCAGCTATGGTGGCGCTCACCTGTAATCCTAGTGGCTTTCTGAGACAGGATGATAACAAGTTCAAAGCCAGTCTCAGCAATGGTGGGGCATTAAGCAACTCAGTGAGACCCTTTCTCTAAATAAAACACAAAACAGGGCTGATGATGTGGTTCAGTGGTTGAGTGCACCTGAGTTCAATCCCTGGTACCCAATACCCCTCTGCCCTGAAAGAATTATATCTCAGCTTCTTTCTGAAAATAAACAAACAAATGAACAAACAAACAAAACCACCTGGTATGTTTAAGAAGATTGGATGCAGGGGAAACAACTCAAAATATAAAACCTAAAACCTGTACTACAAAATATAGGAAAATACCTTACATTATAAAGGGAATATCAGGTGCACATGTGGACTTAAAAAAAACCTCTTTTTCCACAGGTATCTCTAAGTTGTTTTTAAATATTACAAAAATGGTACTTTTGGGAGGCATTTAATACAAGTTGTCTCCTCTATGATTTCCTTCCCTTCTGTAAAAATAAAATTTAATTTATTTAAGTATCTGTTTTATGTAACATCATAATCTTACTAAGACAGAAGTGGTTCACCTAGAGATACAGAATCAGTGATGTGTTATCCAACTAGAACAACTAGCATATCAGTTGTTATAAAGTAGAAAAAGCATTCTCAAATGTCAAAGTAACACACACATATGATAAGGTTCAAGGCAGAAGAGAGCAGGTGGTATGGTAGCAGTCATTAATTTATAAAATGTGCAGGCTTAACAAAAGACCCACTTTAAAGATTTAATTATCAATATTATTTTGGCATTCTTAAAACTGATTCTAAGCTATTTCCATTGAAGAAAATTTTTAAGAGAAAAATAAATTCATAACTAAAAAAGTCAAAGAGCCATCACAAGAGAAACAGTTGTAAAAAGCTTCTTGATTTTCTCTGAAAATATTATGAAATTCTCTGAATAATATTATGAAACCAAAGATAATGTTAGTGGAATAATGTCAGTGGAATAAAATAAGCCAATAAACATCTACCTTAATCACAATTTCATTAACTCTTTTAAAAAATTACCTAATTAGGATTAAATCAAAATGAATCAAAGAGCTCTGAAGGGTCTTTTGTTTTTACATATATATCTCATTTAATTCTCACAGTATTCTTTGTTATCTAGTCATACATATACTTGAATATATGTATGAATGCTATATATATAAACTGGGATTAAGTCTTGTGTATTTTATTTTACTTTATTTGGTACTGGGGATTGAACCCAAGGAGCTTTACCACTGAGCCGCATCCCCAGCCCTTTTTACTTTTTATTTTAATACAGGATCTCAGTTATGTTTTAAATATTACAAAAATGGTACTTTTTGTAATACTTTAAAGTTGCTTAGGGCCTTCCTAAGTTGCCGAGGTTGTCCTCAAACTTGCCATCCTCCTGCCTCAGCCTCCCCAGCTGCTGGGATTACAGGTGTGTGCCACCACACCCACTTTGTTTCTTTATTTTTAGACCATATAAATGTACACTTTCTTTTTTGTGCTTCTACTTCATTTTGGTCTTTAAAACTCTAAGACCAAGACTATAATCATTCTCTTTTATTCCCACTGAAAGAAAGCTACTTTAATGAAACGAATTATTATAAATTTAATATAGCAGAAAATGAAAGCTTGCTATATTGTTTAGTTTTTTACTACTTAAACGTATCACAGTACAGAAGTGCCTAGTACTAACTGGTTGTAAAAACCATTAGGTTACATTTATGTGAAGAAAAATGGGTGGAAAATAAAATCTAAGTATAAATGGAAGAGTTGAAGGAAAAAAACAGCTAATTTTGAGGGTGAAAGAGTTTCTTACACTGGGAAGGGCTCCTAGGTCTGTGAAGTCTAGGGTACTACATGCAGAGCACCTGGAGATAAAAGGACTTTGGAAAGGAGGGACTATAGATGTAGCCACAGAGGCAGGCCTGACAGCATAGCCAAGATGCACGGTCAGCTTGGCATTAGGAGGGCAGCTCCCCATGGGTTTCTTGTCATGTCAGAGACTAGAGACACCACACTGGCCTAAAAGGGAGATGTGCATGTGGGACTCACTTAAAAAGGAATCGGAGGGTATTTTCCGGTAATCCACAAAGCAGCAATCCCAACTGAGCAACTTCTTTGGATTGTCCTTTGGGAAAGGGACTGTATTGCAAAGAATGACTGATGAAAGACTTCTCACGGACCCTGGATGGGGGAGGATTGAAGTCAGAAATTTGTTTGGAAAAACTGAAAGACTGGATTTTTTTTTTTTCTCAGTCTTTTGTTGTGACACAAGTTGTGCCTCTAACACTTTTACAAAAATGCAAGTACTTAATATTTGTAGAAGGTGATTTTAATAGACTTAAAATAGTATTTTAATAAAGAACATGCTATACATAATCAGTGAATAAATATCCCAATGTACTGAGCTATCAAATCACCGGCCCTTTTCTGCCTTGATAATCAAAAGAACAATGAACTGCCAGGCATGGTGGCGCATGCCTGTAATCCCAGTACTTGGGAGACTGAGGCAGGAGAATTGAGAGTTCAAAACCAGCCTCAGCAATTTAGCGAGGCCCTAAGCAACTCAGTGAGACCCTGTCTCTAAATAAAATGCAAAAAATAGGGCTGGGGATGTGGCTCAGTGGTGGAGTGCCCCTGTACAATCCCCAGTACTAAAAAAAAAAAGGGAACAATGAACTATACTTTTAATAGTGTCATGTAATCATTCAATAGAGTGTGTCTTCTCTTTTATTTATTTTACAACAGTTTTAGAGAAGGTTTGTGAGAGTTTTCCTTTTTTTTTTTGTTTTTTTTTGTTTTTTGTTTTTTTTCAGTGCTGGGGATTGAAACCAGGGCCTCATACATGCCAGGCAAGTGGTGTCCCACTGAGCTAATCCCCAACCCCTTTTCTTTTTTTATTAGTGCTTTACTAATGTGATAAACATCTTTATTACAAAAGGCCAATTCAACAAAATATACAATTTTCTAATAGGCAAAGTTTAAATTAATAAAAAAATTTAACAAAAGGCTAATGCAGATATTCTAGTTCTAAAATTGCCATAGACAAATTATTCTGAAAAGATGAAAATGTTTTAGGCAATGTGAATAATAAAAACAATTTTATTAAAGGGCAAATTAATAATTGATAAAAATATTCAGTGACAATGAGGTATTACCAATGACGAATACAAACAGCTGACTGCTAGGGTAACAGTTTGAGATCTATCACTGAAGATTTCATCAGTTATTAAACTAATTACATTGAAAAGCTTTAAACTAGAAGACTTATTCTTAGCAATAAAACAGATCAAACTAGGCCGTTTCAGGTAGTTGAAGATCTAGCAACACTGTCACACCAATACTCCAGGGTACTCAGGGTTTCTCTCTTTATAGTGCCTTAGTAGACATGGGAAATAAGCTCATTTTGATAGGTTTAAACTTATCTTACTAAGCAAGTAACAGAAAGGTAAGGGATTAAATGACTATAGAATAATATAATAAATGAATTAATAAGATAGAGAAAATAAACTGGTAAAAAAAAAGCAGTAACTAGGCTGGTATTTATACCCTCTCAATATCCCTAAATACCAACAGCAAAATAATTTATATAACTGTTTAAATTGAAAAATTTTGAAGATAGAAATTGGGGAATGACTGAATCAGACTTACAGTGGTAATTTTATATATTTTCCTGAATATAAAGATTGCATAAGGGTTTCTGTTTTTTTGTTTGTTTGTTTGTTTGTTTTAAGTTTTTATGATCGCATTACAATTACACAAAATAGTGGGATTTGGATTTCAAGGAGCAGTTGTGTGCTGGAACCTGCACATATCAGCTTGTGAGAGACAAATGTTTTCAGAAACTTTGCAAGCCTGTTAAATATATCCATCATCAAGAATTAAATTATATAACTTACATTAAATTAAATTTAAAAAGGTAATACAAATTTGGTATAGCTTATCTGAAATGCCCAGGACCTCAAGTGTTTCAGACTTCAGAGACTTTGGATTTTAGAAAATTTGCATCGACTTCATTTGGTTAAGCATCCTAATCTGAAAATCTGAAACGCTCCAAAATCTGAAACATTTTGAGCATCATGTCAGACCTCAAAAAGTTTCAGATTATGGAGCATTTTGAATTTCATATTTTAAGATAAGGGATGTAATGACTTAATTCATCACTTCCTATTTTACTGCATTTTATTATTGCATATGCTTTGAGGAGGTTTATATCTATTACATACACATGGTAGAAATATTATAAAATAGTAAACTACTACCATGCATCTCTTCCCAATTCTACTTTCAGAGATGTTATATTATAGTTTGAAATCTGTCATGGTGGGAGAAATGACACTACTGAAATTGGTGAATGCTACAAATCAAGTTTTTTTCCCCTCCAAAGAACTGATACTACTCCTATGGGATATTCTAAAATTTTGATAAGGAGGGCTGGTTTAAAATTGGTAACACTGTACCTAGGTGCAGTGGCATACACTGATAATCCCAACTCTGGAGGCTGAGGCAGGAGGATCACAAGTTTGAGACCAGCCTCAGCAATTTAGCAAGGCCCTAAGCAACTTAGTGAGACTTGTCTCAAAATAAAAAGTAAAAGGGCCTGGAGGTGTAGTTCAGTGATTAAGTGTTCCTGGGTTCAATCCCAGTATTAACAAAATCCTATAATACAAATAATTGATCAATCTTTTTCATAAAGGGGGTATAAGTCTTTAAATGATTGCTATGACTGAGAAATTTTGATTTGGGATTGCTCTAGAAGAAATGAAGGTCAGCATAGAATAAGAACCACCAAGAATCATAGTTGAATACTTCTCAGGACCATGCTCTTAGTTCTAACATTTAAAACAGAAATAGGAAACTCTTTCAAAACACTGAATTTTTGTGAATTTGATGGGTAAGAAACTGAACAGTGCATATATGTTTCATAGAATTATAGAGTTTTTCAAAGGGCTTTACCTCAGAGTAAGAAAGAGACAGCACAGAAGACACTAGCCTCTGGTGTGTTGGCATTAACCAAATAAGCTAAGTTTTTTGTATCATTTTTTAATATATTGAGGTTCTATGCAAAATGTCATTAGTAAAAAATATTCACTGAAGAAAGTAAGGAAAGAAGGGAGTAAGGAAACCAGAATGTTAGAGAATGTATTTGTGTTTGTGAGTGTGGATATGCAAGTATTTATACCATCAGAACTTGTGAAAGATATGTTTGTATGGGTGCAATCTAGCAGGAACAGTTTTAGAAGATATATATGTATACAAACACACACATGTATGAAATTATTGGTATTTGAGATTTTTAAAAATTAAATGGTAAAATTATAGGGTATGTGAATGATCTTTTAAAGGAATAAGAAAACAACTGTAATTTTGGATCTTACCAGTTACATTATTTGTGCAAAAAGACAATTTTATGTGTTATATTTTATCATTTGTAAACCAAGGACAACTTTATCAAACAAATAGAAAAAGAAAATAGGCACTTTAGAGATAATATGAGATGTCTCAAAATTTTTAGACAATAAAAAATTGCTAGTTAGAATATCGTCAAGAATATAACCAAATATCTTTCAAACTGAACAGTCTTTGAAAAGGGAAAACAAATAAATGCATTAATTTAAATGACCAGAAATGCATTTACAAAAAGGACTTTTTCCCCCCTAGAGCAAGCAAATCAACCAAATAGTAAAGAGGAAAGTGCAATAGCTGTAAGACAAGGTTTCATGGAAGATGAAATACTGGCTGCATAGACGATGTTGTGGTCCACACTTTGTTTTCTTTGAGGTCTTCCACCCTAATACTAACCAGGACCATCTAGCTTAGCTTATGAAATCTGACAAGGGTACAGCCCATGGCAATAAGGATGCAGGACAGTGATTTTATTTCTTATTCATTGCAGCCCCAGGGAGAGAGATAACGAGAACAGGAATGAAATCCAGGTTTCCTACATAAAACACTGGAACATTACCACCAGGTCACCAGGGGGGAAAAGGACATATTTTATTTTAAAAGATTTTGTTATACTATTTATGGTGGTAAATTATTTGTTTTGGGTTGCCCAATAACATTAAAATCTTACTTGCATTAATCATAACTTTGAATGTGTTCACAAAAAATTGATATCTGTTTACTAGATTTAAAATATTTAGCTACTATTTCAGAATTTGAAAATAAAGACTACTACCAACTTATAACATGTCAGATAATTATAAAATAATCAGAAATAACTTTTTAAAAATTTATCTGAGTCATTTAATATTCCTACTTGGATATCTGGCATCTTTCACTTTTTGCTCCAAGATGTTGTGGGCACTCACTGATGAAAACTCTAGCAAATTCTGGGAGAAATTACCTGGGTTTGACCTTCCTAAGAGCTAAAGAAGATTAAGATATTTCGCAGATGGATTATGTCTAATTTATATACATTGGTTGAGCCATGTAAAATTTTTGATATTTGAATGTTTTTGCTTTTGACCTAAAAAATGATAAGTGAATATGATTCAATTAAATATATAACTGTGACCCTAACATTCAAACATTTTCTATAAAATAGAGAAAATACTATTACTTAGAATTCTTGTGAGGGTTAAGTGAGCACTGCATGGACAGCACATAGGATTGTTCCTGTGCTATACACTCAGAAGATGTTAGGAATGATTATGATGATAAAAATTTTATACTTTTCTTATTTGACATGCTATTATCAGTAACTCCCAATGACTAGTTTTCTCCCAATAATATTTTCCTCATTTGATTTGTGTACACAAACTATATGTAGACACACTAGCTCTATGATTGTTTAAACTCATTTAAACTCAAGGCATCCTTCCTTAGAGGCTCATCTGTCAATTACATCATTTTGCATCAATACCTTGTAACTGCTTGCAGATACGGTATTTCAAACTTTCCCAAATAAATACTGGACCAAAATAAAGCCAGTTAGAGAGGCTTTTAGAGAAGTTCTTAGACAAGAGTCCACTTCTTATGACAAATAGCAACAAGGGTAACTGGAACATATATTTATCTTCATTTAGTTTCTACTAAGGAAAAGGAAAAAAGGAAAACTTAAATGTAGATGAAAACTGAAAATTACAGCAGGATCTCAAACAAGGCTAGAGTAAGAAGAAAAGTTTATGTTTTAGGGTTTCTCAGTTTTTAAAATGTTTTATTCTCATATTCCTAAGGTAGAAAGAGCAAATAACTTCATATTTTTTGTAAGGTGTTTAATAAGACAACTGAACTCCCATCATGTAGGTAATAAATAGTGATGCTAAAACTATAAAACTAAGATTCAGGTTTTAGACCTTAAGAATTCAGTATTTTGTCTCCTACTCTCCCTATTATTATGCTCTCTCAGCAGAAATTATCATGATAAATTACTTTTGGAACTTGATTAATTTAACAAATACTTACTGTGAGTCCGAAAACATATTTATGATAACCAGAGAAACCAGGAAAAAATTATAATGAGAAAAGAATATAGGCTTTGAAACAAAGTAATCTGGGAAAGCAAATGCTACTTAATCACATAGTTCTACAGACAAAAACTACAGTACGACCTCATTTTGATGACATCTGCAATGGTCCTATTTACAAATAGGGTCATATTCTGAGGTACTGGGGGTTAGGACTTCATCATGGTTTGGATCTTGAATGTCACCCAAAGGCTCAAGTGTTCAAGGCTTGGTCCCAAGCAGATGGTGCTGTTTGGAGATGGTAGAACATTTAGAAGATGTGGCCTAGGGAAAGTTCACTTAAAGGGGATGTTGGGGCATAGCTTCCCCACCACCACAGTTTTCCTAACTGCCATAAGGCAAACAGCTTTGTCATGTGCTTCCATTTTGATGTACTGCCTTGCCACAGGTCCCAAACCAATAGGATCAAGCAACCACGGACTGAAGACTCTGAAACTATGAGGCAAAGTACATATTTAAATTATGTTAAGGCATTTTATCATAGTGACAGAAAGCTGACTAACACAGACCTCAATATGAATTTTGGGGGAAGATAATTCAACTCCTAACACAAAAGTCAGAAGGAGGATAGATGAAGTAAAGGGTTTAAGATTATTGCATTGTCTGGGAAGTGGCTAAGAAATTAATACAAGAAATTAATGCAAAGTTGCAATAAGATGCATTTTACATGTTCTAAATTATCCATTAAAAGAAAATTAAAAAGAAGTATATATAACTATAATTCACAGCAGGGTAAAATGAAATATGAAAAACTAATCAATCCAAAAGAAAGTAAAAGAGGAAACAATAATGAATATAAAATAAGAGACATGAGGAGAAATAATGGCGAATGACCCTGGCCCAACTATATTGGCATATTATGTGCATGAATGAATATGTAACAAAAAATTCCACTATTATGTATAATTAAAATACACCAATAAAAATATGGAAACAAACTTTATAAAAAACATAAGAGGGACCAATAGAAAGGAAATATTAAGATGACAGATTCAAATTCCAAAATGTCAGCAATAACACTAAATGTAAATACTCATTCAAAATTTTAAAAACTATAATACTTTAATAATAAAAATTGTAAGCAAACAGGAAGCAATATCAGAAAGATATCTGCAAAATACACATCAGTTAGGAAACTAAACATGTATAAAAAATAGTAAGGGAAATTAGAACATGTTTTGATCTTTGTGAAAACAAAAATATAATATTAAAATTTGTAGAATACAGCTAAAAGATTGAGGTACTCAAATCAGTAACCCAATATTCCACCTTAAGACACCAGAGAAAATTAAACAGAATATAGGGAAATATTAATTGAAGAGTAGAAATCAAGCTGGGGATGCTGGTGCACACCTGTAATCCCAGCAACTCAGGAGACAGGAGTCTCAACAGGAGGATCTGAACCCAAAGCCAGCCTCAGCAACAGCGAGGTGCTAAGCAACTCAGTGAGACCCTCTCTCTAAATAAAATACAAAATAGGACTGGGGATGTGGCTCAGTGGTTAAGTGCTGCTGAGTTCAATCCCCAGTACCAAAAAGAAAAAAAGTGGGGGGAGAAATCAATGCCACACAAAGCTGAAAAACAATAGAGAAAAACTCCATAAAACTAAAAACTGATTTTTAAAGATCAGTTAATTGAATGTATCTCTAGACAGCCTGATCAGGACTAAAGCAGTAGATATAAATTGCTAATATCATAAATAAAGGTGAAATATCAATACAAATTCTACAGATATTAAAATAATAATAAGGGAACATCAGGAACAACTCATGTCACTATACTCAACAACTTAGATGAAATGGTCATGTCTCTTCATAGACACAAACTATCATAGCTCACTAGAGAAGAACAGATGAAATTCCACAAATGTGTCTAGAAAAGAGAAGAGAAATACCTTCTAACACATTCTATGAGGTCAGCCTCAGATGATATGAGCAGACAAAAATGTTAAAATAAAACATTATAGACTAATATGAACACAAATTAAAAAGAAAAATGAAATTCACAATATATAAAAAATGATAATATGTAATGACCAAAGTAGAGTTTACCCCGGGAATTCAAGATTGGTTTAACATTTTAAAAACAACATAATTCACTATAGTACGTATTAACAGATAAAAGGGAAAGACCATGTAACCATCCTTTTAGATGCAGAAAACAACCAACCTGAAAAAAATCCAACATACATTCAGGATAAAAACTCAGCAACTAGAGATAGAAGGAATTTTCCTCAAGATGATTAAGAGTATTGTTAAAAGCTGAGAGCTAGCATCATAATAAGTGGTAAAAAGATAATACTTTCCGAGATCAAGAATGAGATAAGGATGTCGTTTTTTCACTGCTTCTAAAATACACTGAATTGGAGGTCTGTCCAATCAAAAGGCCACCAAAAGATATAGAGCTTCCAAATTAGAAAATAAGAAGCAAAACTTTCTTCATTTGTAGGCAACTTAATCAGTTACGTAAAAAATCCTAAGGGAATGGGTAAAGAAGCTACTAGAACTAATAAGTTAGTTGAGCAAAATTGTAGAATAAAAGGTCAATATACAAAAATCAATTATATTTCTATATTTTAGTAAAGGACCATCAGAAATAAATCATCACAAATATGGTCAATTGATTTCCAACCAAAATACCATGGCAATTGAATGAAGGATAATCTTTTCAACAAATGGTACTGGAATATGGCATAGTCATATGTAAAAGGTTTGAACCTTGACCCATATACCTCACACAATATGCAAAAGTTGACTTGAAATGGATCACAAATCGAAATGGAAGAACAAAACTATATAATTTCTAAAAGAAAATAGGAGAAAATGACTTTATTAGTGACTTTGAGTTGCAAAGATTTCCTAATTTGGACATAAGAGGAAAATTTTTTTTTTTTTTGGAACCAGGGATTGAACTCAGGGACACTCGGCCACTGAGCCACATCCCCAGCCCTATTTTGTATTTTATTTAGAGACAGGGTCTCACTGAGTTGCTTAGGGCCTTGCTAAGTTGCTGAGGCCGGCTTTGAACTCACGATCCTCCTGATTCAGCCTCCCGAGTCGCTTGGATTACAGGCGTGCGCCACCACGCCCGGCTAAGAGGAAAATTTTTGTTAATGGGAATGTCTGAATTAAAGACTTTGTTTTCAAAAGATGCTTTTACAAAGAAAAATCAAGTCATAAACTGGAAGAAAATATTTGCAAAATGAACCAGTTACAAAGGACTTACATCTAAAATATATAGAAAACTTTCAAGTTCAATAGTAAGAAAAATTGGGCAATGAACACTTCATAAAATAGAACTTAATGGACACTTCATCAAAGAAGATATTCAAGTGGTAAATGAACGCATGAAAATGTACTCAGATACTATCATTTGATAGAGAACTGAATTTTAGAAGCATAATGAGATATCCCTATATATTTGCTAGAATGGCTGAAATTGAAGAGAATAATCACAGCAAGTATAGCAGAATGTGGAGCAACTGTAACTCTCACACACTGCTGGTGGGAATGCAGATACTTGGGAAAACAGTTTGGTAGCTTCCTAAATATTTAATTTCTTTCTTTCTTTCTTTTTTTTTTTTTTTTTTTGCTGCCTAAGGATTGAACCCAGGGATGCTCCACCACTGAGCTCCGCCCCTGCCCTTTTTATTTTTGAGACAAAATGTTGGTAAGTTACCCAGGCTGTCCTCAAACTTGTGATTCTTCTGTCTTAGCCTCCCAAGTCACTGAGATTATAGGCATGTGCCAATGGACCTGGCTTAAATATTTAAATTTTACCCATCACATATTTTAGACATTCTACTAAAAATCATTTATTTATCCAAGGGAAAAGAAAACATATAACCACACAAAGACTTTAAATATATGTAAAACAAAATGTGACTAACCATAAGGAAAAATGGACACACCTACAATCTCAGTGGAACATTTTTAACACATCTCTTGGTACAACTGATTGACAAGCAATCAAAAACTGAAAGGTAATAACAAGAGGATTCAAAATATAGTTAACAAACTATTTGACATATATAGAATACAGGATTCACAGTTACATAATTCTTTCAAGAGTACATGAAACATTAGAAATAGTTGAACATTTTTTTGGTTTAGATGCTTGTCTGCATAAGGTTTATGTGATAGAAGCCTGATCCCCAGTGTGGCAATGTGGTTGCTGAAGGAACCTTTAAGAGGTGGGGTCAAGTGCAAAGTCCTTTTGCAAAGGTCATTTGGGGTAATGCACTAGGAAAGCAATGCTGGTCTCCTGAAGTGAGTTCTTCCAAGAGCAAGTAGTTATAACAGCCTGAGCCTGACCCCTGAATCTCACTCTAGCTTTCTGTTTCAAACTAATAACAAGCATAAAGGGAGTGGAACAGAGTTGAATAGGGGCCAAGTTTTTGTAGTCTATTGAAATTAAGTTGGCATTAATCCTAACTAGATTGTTATAAAATAAGACATTAATTGTAATCCCTAGAGAAACCACGAAACATGCCCAAAGACTTGCATGTTAATTTTCATAGCACCTTCATTTATCATAGCCAAAAGGTGGAATTAAACCAAATGTCCATTAGCTAATGAATGGATAAATACTATATCACATACCCACAAATGGAAATATTATTCAGTCACAAAAAGAATTTAGTACAGTTACATGCTACACCATGGATGAACCTTGAAAACATTATGCCCGATTTAAAAGCTAAACATAAAAGGCTACATATTACATGATTCCAATTATACAAACTATCCAGAATAGGCAAATCTACACAGACAGAAAGTAGATTAGTGGTTGCCTGGGGAGAGGAGAGCAGAGAATTGAAATTAACTGCTCACAGGTACCATTAGCACTATTAAGAGAATGAAAAGGCAACCCAGAACAGAAGATACATGTGCCAAAGACTCATTTCTGAACTCTCCACAAACCAGTATCAAAAAAAATAGGCAATCCAATAAAAAAAAAAGACTTGGAAAGGCACTTCACATAAGAAGTTATCAGTGCTCACTAAACATAAGAAATGGTGTTCAATTTATTCATCAAAGAATATACAAATTAAACCATAATTAGATATCACTACAAACCTATCAGAATGGTTAAAATATAGAAGACATGACCAAGTACTGGCTAGGATGCACAGTAACTGGAATTATCATGTCATGCTGCTGAAGTGTAAATTGATATAAATATTTTTGAATATGATTTAGAAATATTTACTAAAGTTGAGCTATAACCTGAAACTTAACTCCAAAAATAAAAATTTACACATATACGAATTGAAAGTTGTATGAAAATGTTTGCAAGAAAATTATTTATTATAACCACAAATTGGAAATACCACATCTTTCCAACAAAAATAAAATATACTATATTTACAATTATACAGCAATGAAAATAACCTACTGGTAAACATAATCATGGAAAAATCTTGCAAATAAAATACTGAACACAGAAAATCTGATGCAAAGGGGTACATATTCTATTTGTAAATTTCAAAAAGCAGGCAAAATACTTATGGCATCAGAAATGATGGCTAGCATCATTTGTGGAGGAAAAAGAAGGTAGCCACTAGAAGGAAGTATGGAGGAGGCTTCTGCACATGGGCAATGTTCTAGTAGTTGATCTTAGCAATGGTTAACTTGGTACACCTTGGATAGTTCACTGAGCTGTACAGCTATTTTTATGTACTATTCTGCAAATGTTTTACTCAAGTAAAACAAATTTTTAAAAGTTCATTTACCTGTTTTTTCTGTGTTCTGTTCCTGTTTTCCAGCCAATCATCCATTTGCTCCTCAATTTCTTCTATAGAAGTTCCATGATCATAAGACTGAATATACATATTTTCTAAAGGCATGTATACAGGAAATTCTGGTTTTGGTTTTTTAACTTTAACTTTCTTCTGTTCTAAAAAAATGTTTAAAACAACTAGTTATTGGAATGTCTTAAAAATAAAAAGAATTTTAAAATATTCTAATAGTTTAATCGTAGACCATATCATGAAAGAACACATAGATGTTTTTTCATCAAAACAGAACTGCTTTGTTATGAATAACCTGCTACAGTTTTCTTGTACATTAAACATTGCATTATTTAAAAATAAAACTTAGATGCTAATATGATGATTATGACATAATCACCATATCAATTTATATACACCATTAGTTTTCAAAGTACATTTCACCAAGCATTTCATTTTGGCACAATAAAAAGGGCTTTAACTTTTTGTCTTAATCCTATGTTTAACATGTATTAGTTATGTGATATTGGGCAAATAATACTTAGAATAAGTATTCATTTTTTTCTGTAAAAAAATTGGCACTAAATAAATAGTACACATTTATATTTTCAATATTTTACAAAGACAAAAATCTAAGCTGGCAACATTAAGAATAGTCATAAATACAGTCATGTATGGCATAATGATGTTTTTGTCAATGCACATACAATGGTATATTGCCTAGTGACATCATAGCCATCTTAGTGTGTGTACGCACACTATGATGTTTCCACAGTGATGAAATTGCCTAATGACACATCTTTCAGAATGTATTCCTGCTAAGCAATGCACAACTGTAAATGGCTATCAACTGGCCTCTTTGCTACATCCCATTTTGATTAGAGACTCAACATGGAGAAGCAACTCATTCTTAATTAATATCATCAGAACTTACCAAGCCTCACAACCATATTTGCACACCCTGTATTGGTATGTATGTGTTTGTGTGTGGTATAATTACAATGTAATAAAATCAGTTAATACAGACATTTCTAGAAGAGAATAGAGAACCCATAAATATTTAAGTTCAATGAGAAAAGATTTAATAAATGATTCTGCAAAAATTGGATACTCATGTGCAAGAAACCTGGACATAATCTTAAAACCATGTTCTAAAATAAATTCCAACTAGATAAGAAAGTTGATTATAAAAGCAATAAAAATCTTAACTACTAAAAACAAAGATTTTTCAAAAGATGAAATAAATGTATCAAGAAAATAGAACACAGAATAATGCATCAAAAAAACCCTAAAGAATAAACTTATCAAGAGACAACAGATTTGAAAGAATATCTGCAATTCTCAGGAGAAACAGAAGATTAATATAAAGAGTATAATAAAGACATATGTACTATCGACAGAGAAAAAAACCATCTCTAATTTGGTGGTGAAAATGAGACTTATTAAAGCCTTATGGGAGAGTTTGGGATATAGCTCAGTTGGTAGAGTGCCTGCCTTGTATGCACAAGCTCTTGGGTTCAATCCCCAGCACCACAAAAAACAAACAAACAAAAAGTCTTATGGGAAAGCAGTAAAAACATTTATTAAAATTAAAATTTAACCTTCCCCCTAGCAATAAAAACATTAGAATGTAATTGTATGTGTGTATGTATATGGGTATGTGTGTGTTTGTGTGTATAGAACTATTTATTTTTTTCTTTAGAAATATAAAACTAGTAACAATAAATGCTTTGTAGGAGAAATTAATGAATAACATCGAAGATGCATCCACACTGAGAAATATTAGATTACCATTGAAGTAGAGCTAAAGCAATTGACTAATAGAGATTTCTGAGTTTCCATAACAAATGCAAGATGAAGAAAACCACTAGGGTTGACAAAGACAAAAAAACCAACCAAACAAACAAACAAAATAAAAAACAAAACCAAAAATAAACAAAAAAAGCAAAAGTAAAACCCTTGTCTAGTGAAGAGAAATGCCCCCCCCCCAAAAAAAATTAATTCAGTACAATTACAAAAGGAATGATAAATGAGCCAATTATCATCTTAAGGGGGGTCCTTCAGTTTAATGCTCCTTCCAAACAAAACAGCAAGGGCCCAGGAATAAACAAAACAAAAACAAACCCATTCCGGGACTGTGTAGCTCAGTGGCAGAGCACTTCCAAGCATGCACAAGGCCCTGTTCAATCCCCAACACCACAAAACAAAAAAATAAACAAAAAAATTTGGCACAAGTAATCTATTTATTACATACTGGGAAATAAACAACTCAATTTATAAGCCAGGTACTTTGATCAAATATTTTCTTTCTCAAAGTACAAGTGTTTATTATGCCAGGACACATTCACCAGTGGTTCTTTGGCCATGAACTTGAGTCTATTTTTCAGGTCTTAAAATTAACACTTACACCTTGATGGTGTTGCAGAAATTAAGCAAAGTCGCAACATCTAAACTGTATCTTTTTCTAGCAGACACAGATAATTTTTCTTGGGAAAACGTTCTGACAATAACAACCACTGTGTTTCAGGCAAACTGTAGCCACACCCTCTTCCCCATAGCCCTCATGTCTGCAAAAACTAATGGAAGGACTAGACTTCTGCCATTGGCAGCCTGCAATGAGGCACTTCAACAGGCCCACCATAATGATGTCAAAGAAGGCTGAGAGGTAATGAAGATTCTTCATTCCCTCTGTGGATCAGTGGAGACCACAGGAGTAGGCTGGATCTACTCAGCAGTAGTAAAGTGTCTGTGTCTCTCCCTGACACAGTGGTTTCAGAGGAACTGAAGTGAAGGGTTTTAACAACTGCTCAGTGGTACTTGGAATGCCACCCCTGTAATACTGAAAGTCAGAGAATGGCTTCTGTATATGCCACTACAAGAAACTCACTTCAAGTATAACAATACAGGTAGGTTTAAAGAAAAAGGACTGAGGAAGATATACCATGCAAACATTGATCAAAAGACAGCAGGGGGTACTTCATTAATATCAAAGTAGACGTCAGAACAAAGAAAATCAGGGAAAAATAGGGGTATCATATAATGACAAAAAAGTTCAGTCCACCAAAGGGACAGCAATCCTAAATGTGTATGCACCAAACAACAGAGCTATACAATGAGATGGGTAAAATTGATGGAACTGAAAACAAATTCACAATTATAGTCAAAGACTTCAACACCCTTCTCTTAATATTTAATAGCATAAGTATTATAATATATTATATAATATAGTTATATAATTATATAAATTATATTATAATATATGATATATTTTATTTGTTCATATTATATAATATAATAAATAGCTAAACAGAAGATAAGAAAGGATATAGAACTCAATGATACCATCAATCAACTGGATCTAACTGACATATATATGTAGAACATTCCATTTAACAAAATCAGAATACACATTATTTTCAAATGCATATGGAACACATGCCAAAGAGAGACACTATCTTGGACCATAAAACAGACACCAGCAAATTTAAATTAATTGAAATCAGTGTGTTTTCTCATGAAAAGTGAATTGAAACTTGAATTCAAAACTTGAAATTTGTAACAAAAAGATAAAAGGAAGATCCCTGAACACTTGGAAATTAAAGAAAATTAAAGAACATACTTTTACATAATCAATGGATCACAGAAAAAATCTCAAGAAAGAAAAATAATGATCTGAATCAAATGAAATTATATCAAAATATGTGGGATACAGCACAAACAGTACAGAGAGGGAAATAAGTAAATAAATAAATAAGTTTCTTTTGTGATATTGCACACCATATTTTTTATTAGCTTTTCAATCATCATCTGAAAAGAAAACATTCTAGAGTAACATCATTAAAAACAGCTCTGATAAAGCATGGTCACTACTATGTATCATAGCAGGTACAAGAGGTGTTACATTCACAAAGTATAATACAATACTTTCCTACATCTATAATACTAGAGGATACAATTAAAAAGGTATTATTTGAGACTTGATCCTACTTTTCCAGCAGAGGGCCCAAAGGATGGTATGACACAGCTCTGTAAAGAAATGTGCGTCCAATATTTAGAACCCAGGGATACTATCTCAAGCCCAGAATGAGGGTCTTTCTCTCTCTCTCTCTCTCTTTTTTTTTTTTCTTTTTGTGGTGCTGGGGATTGAACCCAGGGCCTTATGCTTGTGAGGCAAGCACTCTACCAACTGAGCTATATCCCCAGCCCTAAGGTCTTTCTCTTAAGAAAATGCAGGGGCCCCAATAGCTAGGTCATAAGGGAACAACGAATAAATTAAATGTTGAATGCCAAAAAAAGAAAAAAAATGAACTGTACTTCCTTAGGATTTCCTTTCATTGGTGACACAGTTCCAAGTGATCACTCAAAGAGAGGGAAATTTATAGCACTAAATGTTTACATTAAAAGAGAGGAAGCTGGGAGCAGTGGCATACACTTGTAATCTCAGTGATTTGGGAGGAGGATTGTCAGTTCAAAGACAGCCTCAGCAATTTGGAGAGGCATTTAGCAACTCAATGAGATCCTGTCTCTAAATAAAATAGAAAAAAGGGTTGGGGATGTAACCCAGTGGTTAAGCACCCCTAGGTAGGGATTGAACCTAGGGGTGCTTTTGTATATGCCTTTGGCGAGGGAACCCCGCCAAAAAAGAAAGGAAAAGTTTCAAATCAATATCTAAGTGTCTACATAAAGAAACTAGGAAAAGAAGATGGAAACAAGCCTAAAGCAAGCAGAAGAAAGGAAATAATAAAATCAACAAAATTGAAAACAAAAACAAAAAAATCAGTGAAAAAAAGAATTGAATCTTTATAAATATTGATAAAATTTAAAAACATCTGGCAAAACTGATAAGGAAAAGGCAGAGGAACTAAAGTAGTTAAAACATTTTGAGAAATAAGAATGAAATGGGAAGAATCACTTATCCAATTTAAAAAATTGTATGAACACATAATCAAGACTATCATATTGACAGAAGAAAAGAAATACAGACCAATGAAACAGCATAAAGAACTTAGAAGAAATAGCCCCACATAAGAGCAACTGATTTAAGACAAAGGTTAAATGCAATTCAATGCAAGAGAAATATATTCCCCAAAACCAGTGGTGAAGCGAAAAAATGAACTTCAACTTAAACCTCGCACCTTAAAGAAAAACGAACTCAAAATGGATCACAGAATTATGCAAAATGTAAAATTTTGTTTTTCAACAAAATATAAGAGGAAACTTTTATAATCTTTGACATAAAACAATTCATAGAAAACCATAAAGTAGACTTCATTAGACTTTACAACTTGCTCTTCAATGAAAAGACAAACTACAGACTGAAAGAAAATATTTACAAAACTCAAAAATCTGATAAAGGACTCAAATCTACAATATAGAAAGAATTCTCAAAACTCAATAGTAAAAAACATTCAATTAGGAAGCAAGCAAAAGATATAAGGGTACCTTTCAGTGAAGAGATTATTTGGCTAGCAAATAAGCACATGCAGAAATGTTTCACTATCACTACACATCAGGGGGAATGTAAATTAAGACCATAGGATCTCTACACACCTATTGGAACAGCTAAAACTAAAAAGAGTGACACTGTCATATGCTGGTGAGAATGCAGAGACCAGTATCTCCACATATTGCTGGTAGAATGTAAAATGGTATAGGTGCTCTGGAAAATAGCTTTACAGTTCCCTAAAACTCTAACATAAATTTACCATATGACCCAGCAATTGCACTATTAGGCATTTGTCCCCAATAAATGAATACTAATTTTCACATAAAAACTTGTCCATGTTTAGCAGGTTTATATATAATAGCCAAAAGCTACAAACAACCAAAATGTTCTACAACTAATGTTTAATGTATAAGCAAATTGTGATACATGAAATACCATGGAAGATTATTCATCTATGATAAATGAATTTTTGATACATGGAAAAACTTGGCATAATGCTGTGTGAAAAAAGTCAGTCTCAAAGGGTCACATATTTTATGATCCTCAAAATCACATTCGCAAAGTTATAGAGATGAAAAATACCTTAATAGTTGCAGGACATTAGGAATGACAGGGATGGTGAAAGAAATGAGTGACTGAGGGGAGAAAAAGAAAAAAGATAAAACAGTGCTAAAATGCCCCATTATGGATTGGGGTAGTGGTTACATGAACATGATAAAAGTGGTTATATAAACATGATAAAATGGTACAGAAGTACCAATTAACACTTTGGATCAATGTCAATATCCTAGTTTTGGTATATAAGATGTCAGTAATGAGAGAAACTGAGATGAGGGTACGTGGAACCTCCCTGTTCTATCTTTGTAGCTTCCTGTGAATCTATAATTATTTCAGAGTAAAAAAACCCCAGAAATGTATTACATAATTTTGCTATAGCAACAATGAAAATAGGAAAAGAAAATCCTAATGTTTGGTAACTAGTACTTGTAGTTTGGGTTTAAATTTCCAGAGACAGCATTACATATGGATTCAAAAGGACCATATATATGGAATAAGGATGATATAGTCTGGATAGCTGTGCTGGTCATTCAAAAAGAAGTTTTAGGCATGACAAAGACATTCTTGAAGAAATGTTGTTGAAGAGTTTAAATTGTTTTAAGAAATATGAGAGTGTTCGAGCAATATAGTATTTCCCACCCCCCACCACCCCATGCTGGAGATTTAACCCAGGACTTCATGTATACTAAGCAAGTGCTTTTTCACTGAGCTATACTCCAAGCCCTGGTACTTCTAAATTCATTAATTAATTCAAGAAATATTTACTGAGTGTGTACTATATATATGTGTCTGGCATTGTTCTAGGCTCTGGGTTTATAGCCATAAGTAAATATAAATAAGCACTTGATAGCATGAAGTTTATAAATTGACACATTATTTTATAAAGCATAATACTAAACAGATACTTATTTCCAAATTAATAGGTAAAATTTTTGTTGAAATTTGACATATTAATCTATAGCCACAAATGTTTACATATTCAATTAGATAAAAACTTCCTGGAATTATTTTAGAAGAGTAAAACTGTATTATATATGCATATATTACAGCACTATGATTTGAAATATTAAGGGCATTAATTTATATTTGAATTGTATGGTTTTAAAAATTCACTCTTCTATTATAATTAGAATAAAATATTCTTTAGGGACTTTTATCTACATACAAAATCTTTTGGGAGTAGGGCTTCTACTGGGCTTTTTTTTTTTTTTGCAGTGCTGGGGATTGAACCCAGGCCTTGTGCTTGCGAGGCAAGCACTCTACCAACTGAGCTATATCCCCAGCCCTTCTATTGGGTTTTAAAACATAATATGGCTCCTAAATTGAGGTACAGAGTTTGAATTGGTCATGTTTCAAAATATAATGAAACTGATGATTGATCATATGCCTTTTCATAAATAAAAGTTATCCTCAGTTATCTTGGTATTCTTCTATCCAGGAACACCCTGTATTACATAAAGGCAAAGTGTTCTAAATCTAAATAGGAGCTGTACCTCCTCAAGCCTCTCTTCCTCTTTCTCATCAACCTCTGAATTAATTTATACATCAGCACCAGCATTTCCTTTCTTCATGAACCCAAGTTTTCTAGAAAACAAATATTCTTTTCTCTTAAGGAAGATGAATGCTCTTTCATCCTGAGACACTAAAAAGGCATATTCTGTCTCCCACTGTCACTAAATGACTCATCCTACTTTTTGTCTTCTTAGTACCCACCTTAGGTCCATCACTGGAGCATGCAACATGGTGCACAAAGCAAGAAGCAAAACATGACTACTGTTGAAAATGGTATTTCTACCTATAAAGATGTACTTGGCAGGAGGGTTTCATAACTTGTTTTGTTTAAAATCATAAAAGGTATAGAGAAAAGAGCAAGGGAATTACTAAGTTTTACTTGTACCTTTTCTCTTCTTTTGCCTCTTCAAATAATGATCTTTACAAACAATACCTCTATAAAATGAGATAAATATTTGTTTTCCATTCATCAATAATGTACTATTGTTTAAAAGCTAGTGAAAAAGGATTTTGAATGTTTTTGCCACAAAGAAATAAAAAAGCATTTGAGAAGGTATTTTTTCTGATTTGAACATTATTTAATACATACATGTATCAAAATATCACATGTATTCCATAAGTATGAACAATTTTTATGTGTCAATTAAAAAACTTAGAGAGAAGAAGAAAAAACCAAACCAAAACAAAACAAAAAAACATTGAGCCAGGCCTGGTGGCACATGCCTGGTATTCTAAAGGCTGAGGGAAGAGGTTTGCAAGGTCAAAAACAGCCTTGGCAAATTAGTGAGACCCTGTCTCAAAACAAAAAATAAAAGAAGTGCTGGGGATATACCTCAGTGGTAGAGTGTCCCTGGGTTCAATCCCCAGTACCAGAAAGAAAGAAAAAAATATATATGTGCACATAAATACATACATATATATAATGAATTTTCAATTCATGATATGAGCTGTTTAATTTTAATTTTTAATTCTTAAAATTCACTCATTCACTCCTATTGATTTAGAATGGGTTGGGAGTTATAGCTTAGTGGTAGAGCATTTGCCTGGGTTTGATCTCCAACACAGAAAACTTTTAAAAAAGCAATTTAAGAATGAAACTCACATAAAGAGAATATATAAAAATATTCCTAACACTCAAAAATATTTATATTGTTATAAATATTTAACTTAACTTATAAAATTGATTAAAGGTTTATAATAAATAAGTGCCAAACACTTCAAAGAGTTGACAATTTTTGGAACAAAGGTTTCTCAGGATATTTATTTTTAAGAAATTACCCTTTTTATATTCCCCACCTCTAAAATACCATTTTAATAAGACTAGCACACCCTTCTCAAGGTAGTTCTGATACAAGCCTCTGACAATACTGCACAATAAGCAGTAAAGCAGATGTGAGGGAAGATTAGCAGTTAGGTGGTGAAAATCAGGCAGCATAAAGTAGCTACTGTTAATCTGCTTGAGATGCATTTACTCAATTAAATAGATAGAAATGTTATTATGAACTCAGTATTCTGATGATGGTCTTTAAAACTAAGAAGGATAGGGGCAAATGAAATGCACACTGGGGTATCTGGGATGCCTTTATGTATTAATTCTATAGTATACAATACAGAACATTGTAATGAAGTTAACAAAATTAATTAAAATATTCTTTACATGCAACCATTAGAGACTACATTAAAATATACATGACCAGTTTTGACATTGTTAACAGTGAATATGGCTATTTTTTTACCATTCTTAAAGTTGATACCATTGCCTTTTCCAAATCTATCACTAATAGGAAAAAAAAAAAAAGAGAAACAGCAGCTTAGAGTCTAGTATGAGTATTATTTTAAATGTTTTCTTACATTTACTTATTCCATTCTGAGTTTCAATAACTGGTAAACTAGTAATGAATTTTCAAATGTTTTAGAAGACTATTATATATCTACGGAAGAACAGAGAGGGTTGTCAGATATTTATTTATGATTTTGTGTTTCTTTACATTTTTAAAATTTAAATAAAAGCATTATTAAATTTTAGAATTTTAATCAAATTCTTAGGCAGAACAAAAGTCTTTGAACATAGCTGAGGACATAGTACAGTGGTAGAGCCTGTGCCTATCATGCACGAGGTCCTTGATTTGATTCCAAATACCATAAACAACAACAATAACAATCTTTGAACAATTTTGGAAAAAATGACTACAAAATTCCAAAGAAACTTTTTCACTGTGATAAATACTTCATGTTTAACCCCTATTTTCATACAGGCAGTATGTATACTTTGTCCATTACCATTAGACAATTCTAACATATACCAAAATTGAAAACTAATAATTGGTTTGTTATAAAAAATTAGACGAAGCTATGAAAGCTATGAAATGTAGGTGTTCACACTGTCTCTACAGGTAAAATCTAGGCTAGTTAAATATTTTATTTTAATTAATGTGATTTTTTTCCTTTTGATGAGTCAAAAGGCTTAAAAATATGTACTGATTTTACTTTAAAACAATTATATAAAATTACATTTGTAATCTCATTTGCCCACTTCTACTTCCCATCACATGAATCTGCCAACCTTAATATGTAATCTTCTATTATCCTAACATTTTTCTCAACAGAAGTTTGCTTTAAACAATTATATAACTGATCTGAATATTATTTTGTAATTGTTGAAACTTTTTGAATTGAATTATGAGCTCCTTGAGATAGAGTCCTATATGGACAGATGCTTAGATGACATTTTTAAATATACACTTATTCGTAATTCATAATCCATTCATCCATTTACTGAACACTTGCTATGGACCAGAACACCATTCAATGCTGCAGACACAACATAAAAAAGAAACAGTCCCTAAAGCTTCCCAGATTCATGAAGCAATGTCATAGACAAAAAGTAGCATATTAAAAATTACTATGCTCTAACCCCTGAAACCTGGAGTGAACAACACAAATGAAGTCCCTGCCCTCGTGGAGCATACATTCAATTGGGAGAAACCAGATGTAAATAAAATTAATAAATTAATGTTAAGTGGTGTGAGATGCTCTGGATAAAAAAAAGGGATGAAAAGAGACAGAGTATATATGTGTGAAAAGATGTAGAAAAGGTAAAATTAGATAAAAGGACCAGGGGTTGGAAAATGTTTTCTTTAATATTATGTTCAACTTTTCCTAAAATCAGGAAGAACTATCTTCAGTGTTCAATGGAATATTTCTTTACAATAGGCTGATCATTTATTCAAGGTTGCTCATATCATAAACAATATTGCAAACAAAATGGACTTTCAAAACAATAGTACAGCATTGTTCAGTATGTTAAAATATATAGCAGTTGATTAGATTTGGCACTAAATATCAATTGTGCCTGTTATGGTGGATTATAAGTGCATGCTTAAAATCCCAGCAATTAAGGAAGCTGAGGCAGGAGGAAAGCAAGTTTAAGGCCAGCCTCCCCTGTTTAGGGAAACCCTGTCTCAACATTTAAAAAAAAAAGAAGGGCTGGGGATATAGCTCAGTAGTAGAATGCCCCTGGGTGCAATCCCTAGTGCCCATCCCCCCAAATCAATTATAATTACAGTACTAAATATAATAGGACTTTGCAGATTTTGGACAGCCTCATACTTGAAGAGTTATGTGACTCCATGTTGATTTTATCCCTTCTTAGGACTTTGGACTTTGGGTAGTTTAGTAATAAAGAATTTTCTATGCATAATACATTAAGTACAAGTGACTCTATTGGAAAGTGGCATAAAAAATTTAATAACTGCTGAATTTGAATTTAAAGACAACCCAAATTTAGACAGTTTTATATGACATTGTTAACAGAGTAAGAGAATCTTTAAAACTCACTTGGAAGTGTTTCAAGTTCAGTTCTAGTCAGTGCATCTTCTTTTTCCTTCAATCTAGTTTCTTTATATTTAGCATAAAACTGCCCAGCATCCTTAAAAAAGAAGTTATAAGCAAATTAATATAAAAATCAGTTTGCTTTGACAGTATTTTCACCAGAACTTCCTTTTAAAGCAGTATTCATTTTTCAAGTAGCCTTTCTTTTTTTATATATATTTTCAAATTTTATGATGAACACAAGAAATTGAGTAAACTCTTCTTTGAGTTTTCTCTCCTGAAGAGCTAAGGCCAGACACTGCATGAGTATAAATTCTAGTAAACTCTTTTCTCTTATATATGAAAAGGAGGTTTCCTATTTTCTTCAATCATATGATATTTTCTTAAAATCATCCTATTACATGGACAGAGAAAAATTCACTTGCTGAACTGAATTATTTGGCAGCACTTATTCTATTTTCGTTTTAGTCCCTTATCTCCAAAAGATTTTCAAAATTATTACATGCAGATCTGATAATAAAACAAATATGACCATGCAGGAATAAGTGAAAAGCTGTCACCCCTTCTTCCATCACCCTTAGAGACCAGTATAGAACAGTTACTGTGGAGGGTTGAGGACTAAGGACACACAATGTACACACTTAGACAAGAAACAGTAGCTAAAGTCTTAATGAGTGACACATAGATAAGACTTCAGCAAGGTGCCTCCAAATGACTAGGCCTTAAATAATCACAGACATGAAAAAAACCAAATTGATGCTTTAGGTATATGATGATCCTAACAATGAAAAAAAAAAAACACACACACAAACAAACAAAAAAAGGGAAAACATTTTCCCCCATACTCCTTGACTTAAACTTCATATTCTATAGTAACACCACTTGTAGCTACCAGGTAATTCTGTGCTTCCAAGACTGCATTTGCTATGCCCTCAAGCTGAAGTATTTTGCTCCCCCATCATTATTCTGGCAAACTCCTTTCCATAGTTGAAAACTCTGTTCAAACAATATCTTCTGCAGAGTAATTCTCTCCTGTACTCTATTTCTGTACTTAAACACTTTTATGATTACATAATGCTATATTCTTTCCTAGAAGATGGGACATTTGAGATCGGGATATGTGTATACCCAGTGCAAGTATCTTGCCACGGAGTGGGCAATAAGTGTCTATTGAACTCAACTAGATTGAAATATATGAAAACCTTATAAAGAAAGAGATGAAAAGGCTTGATGATTAATGTAGAATAAGAAAAGAAAGGCATGAAAGATAACTGTAGGGTAACATTCCTAGACTGTAAGATTTCTAAAGCAGATACATCATAGAGACATCTGAGGGGGTTATTTCTGCAGAAAATAAAGGAATAAAACCAATCTTTGACACCACCCAGATCAGAAGTAAATACATGAGCCCTAGCTTGAAATTGTCTCTTTTCATCTATTGCTGTATCCAATCAAAGCTTTCTCTACATTCTATGTCTCTTGGGATTAGTTCAAAACTCTTCCACCTGATAATGAATTAGGGAAATAATAGGGCATTTCTAAAATCATTGCATCAATATAGCAAAGATGTTTCTCTATATTCTTTCCATTCTCATTTTTATGTTTCTACTTTCTTTCTACTAGAAGGGTTCCCACAAGCTTTGGGTCAGCTAAACAGTGGTGTAACCTGAAAAGCACAGAAGGTCATGCACCCAACTTATTCATCCTCCCATGCCCATATATACTTTAAATTTCAACAGGCTTTTGGGTTAAGGTTTTTTCATCCCTTAATATTCCCCACCCCCCCTTACAAAATTCAACCCTGGAGGATTATTATTTTACAGTAAGCCATATCAGTTATTTATACCTTGCTGTGAATGAATGAATGAGCTTATTAGCTTCTTTCCACAGAGTAGGTTTTAATAGTAGGGAAGAAGAAAAGGCCAGGAAGGCATTGGCTCCTTGAGGGGAGTAGGAAATGTGGCACCATGCAAAAAAAAGAAGGGCAAAGGTTAGTTATTTATGAGAGGTGAAAGGAGGTAGGTTGAAATCAATCATCATAGTATAGTACAGTGAGATATGATTTAGAGGACAGATTTTGGAGCCAGACTACCCAGATGAAGATTCCAGCTCTGCCATCTTACTAGCTATGTGACATTCAGCAATTACTTCCCTTCTCTACGGGTCACTTTTCTCATCCATAAAATGGGGATAATAAAATTACCTAACTCAGAGAATCACTGCGAAGATTAATGTTTGGGAAACACTTAAGAGTGATGTTTTGTACCTAGTTAGGTCTTATATTGTGTTAATTATTTTTAGTATTTTTATCATTTTGACTAGAATCTTGTTGTCTACCACAAAGGGCAAGTTTTTAATGCTTTATACTTCACCAAATGCCTCTAGTCAAATCCTGTATCTTTCTGCTTATATGACTTCTCTTTATCTGTATCCTCCTTACCTCAACTAAGAGACCTGTTGCTGGGTAACAGCAACCTCTTTCTAATGGTCTTGCCAATTTTGAACATTTCTCTACTAATGTTTCCTCTTTTTGCTACAGCACATAATTCCACAAGAAGTTCTTCTTTAAAATACCCATGTGATTCCAAACAACATTCATCCGAGGGCTCCAATGCACCGCATACATTAACCTCTTCCAGCTAATCCAAGAGTTTTCATACATTCCTCAGTCTCATTCACTATTGATTCAAGGCAGAGCATCTTCCATTTGTTCCATTTTAAAGTATTTAAGTGTTCCTTTGCTTTTTCTTTTCTTTTTATCCTACTTGTATGTTCAAATTATAATTACATATGCCCTTTCCAGAAAGCATTACTTCACTAATAAACCTATAAATTAAAAAAATTCCACTGGGCTAACTAACTACTTTGTTTCAACCACCCTTGATTATGGCATTGGGTATCACACTTTCAGATGCACTGACAAACAGGAAGATTCTAAAAGAAAAGTGATCAAATGGTGAGGCATCTTGAAACTATATCTTGTAACAGATTGGAGATGAGAAGATTAGGGATAACCTGATAACTAGCTCAGAATATTTTAAGGGTCACTGCAGGAAAGAATGGTGGGAATTACTACATAAGTTTCAGAGATGAAGTTTTGATTTTGGATAAATATAAGGAAGAATTTTCTGGTATTTAAGATTTGGTAAAAATAAAATAGACTGACTCTGGCAATAGTATTCAAGAAAAGACTAGGTGACTATTCTTTATGTTCTAACGGGGATTGAGGCATTCAAAAAGGGTTTGAACAAAATCATTTTTAACCTTTTTTTCCCTCCCATTCTTCCTTAAAGAATAAAGAGAACACAATTGTTGTGTTTAGAAGAGAAAATACACTCCACCCCCGACTTTGATTCCAGGATAAATTCCAGTTTACCTACACAGGGGTTATAGATTTCCTGTGGGTATAAACATTCTTATTCATCCCTTCATCCTTTATATACTGCCTATCATATCACAGAGGGTTAATAAATATTTAACAAATAAGTGAATGCTTTCTTTAATTCATTAAAGTCTGAACTGCCTAGATTTAACTCTATAATACTATATTAAAATTATGGAGTTTACATTCCTCTGAAAGAGTTCTATTCTCAAGGAGTTTATAATTCTTTTGGGTAGAATCATGAGCAATAGCTTTTACTCTAGAAACGACTTTCTTAACATTTAACAAAAGTTCTGGAAGAGTTCCATGTTTGCCTGTATAGACAACAAGCAGAGGACTGATTTTACATTTAAAACTCTGGAAAACTTAAATTTATGTCATGAGTATTCTTGTATGGAACTGTAAAGCATGGCCACCTGCACAAAAAGCCATTAAATAGCTATATTTATTTATGCTTATCTACTGAACCACTGTCATATGTACTATTTTGTTAGGATATGTGGGGTTATATGATACAAAAGTTGTACCTCAAAAATGCCTAAAAATAGGAATGGGGATGTAGTTCAGTGATAGAGTGCATATCCAGGACATGCGAGGCCCTGGGTTCAATCCCCAGTACTGCAAAAAGAAATAAACTACAAATATCAAACATGGAATATAAACTCCACGAGAACAGGAATTTTTCTTTTCTTTTTAAATTTCCAGAGCCTCGTACAGCTCCTGGTATACAGTAAGCACTCATAAATATTTGCTAAAGAGAATATGGTACTTGCTGAACATTCTATCTCCCCCTCCCCCACATTTCCATGTCCTCCTTAAGATCAGGTGGGTTCGTAGGACGAGTTCTCGATGGACTGTAGATGAAAGAATTATTTAGAAATGATGTCATTTATCATTTATAAGCCAACCAACAGAAAAGTTTATGCAAATCTCTAGCTCTCTATGAACACATGTTTCAGCTAGTAGCTGGTGAATACATTATTGTGTTCAGTTCCTGAATGGCTAGCTAGAGCAGAATGCTCCCTTTCCTAGCAACCAATGATGGACATGTGGCATAATTCAGAAAAAAATTTAAAGCTACTGGAATTTAAGAATGATTTATCAGTCTACTGTGATCACAGGTTGAGTATCCCTCATACAAAATGGTTGGTACCAAAAGTGTTTCAGATTTCTGATTTTTCCTAAATTTTGGAATATTTGCATATACATAATGAGATATTTTGGGAACAAGAACCAAGTCTAAACACAAAATTCTTTTATATTTCACATATACCTTATACATAAAGACTGAAGATAATTTTATACAACATTCTTAAAGGTAATTTTATATAATATTCTTTTATATTATATAATTTTATATAATATTCTGTAAACAAAACAAATTCTGTGTACACTGAACCATCAGACTGGTGGCATCAATGTCAGTAATGCAAAAAGTTTTGGATTTTGGAGTATTTTGGATTTTGGGATCAAGGGATGCTCAACTTATACAATAAAATGCTAAATGTTATAAAGTTAGTACAAGAGAATAAATATATCATGGGAATTTTTTGGTTGGCCTTGTAAAGACTTCATGATGATGATGACAATTTAGCTAAACTTTGAAGATGTAATATTTCTAATGTCAGTGGTCTGTAATATGAAGAAAATTCATGCATAAATATTTCTTTTAATATTCTGACATAGTTCATTTAAGTGATAAAATAACATGCTGAACTGGCACTATGCCACATTTTGGCTTGCTTTTACCTTTACATAAACTTCAAAATATTAAGCAATCAAAGGAAAGGGTGGAAAGAAGGGCACTGATCTAAAGTGGGCAGAAGCCAGGAAATATGAGAACAAGGAATGTGGAAGAGCTCTGAGAAAAGGGAACTGGAAAAAAGATGGAGTACACTCCCTTTCTTTCTCTCTTTCTTTCTTTTTTTGTGGGGGTTGGGGGGAGGGGAGTACCAGGAATTGAATTCAGGGGCACTTGACCACTGAGCCACATCCCCAGCCCTACTTTGTATTTTATTCAGAGACAGGGTCTCACTGAGTTGCTTAGCACCTTGCTTTTGCTGAGACTGGCTTTGAACTCACGATCCTCCTGCCTCAACCTCCCGAGTTGCTGGAATTACAAGTTGCTGGAATCCCGCTGTATGCCAAGGCGCCCAGCTTCCATTTCTTTTTGAAGCTTGACACCACAAATCTCCTCTTTTGCTTGAAGCTAACAAATAACCTTAATCAGAAAAACTCCAAAAGTACATTTCCGAAAATCTGCCTACAAAGTGAAATGCTCTATATTAAATTTTGTTTCATTGACTAATACTATAATTTCAGGATTACATATAAGATTATAATAAAGAATACGGAAAAATTTAAGTTGTATACTTTGAGTAAGGTTCAACATTTCTATATAGAACTATAATAACACTGAATTCACATAAGGAAATAAAAATACAACAGAAAACCAGAAGCTATGCTTCCTCTGCCTGAGACTGTTGTATTCAAAAGATGCAAAGCTTAAAAGCTACTTTTCCACTTGGGCTAAGAGACAGAAGAGATCACAGGAGTCATCCATCGAGCCCCAATTCAATGTAAGAATCCTTCTACAGCTTTTATCATATTTACAATCAGCCTGATTACTCTGAAAGGGAGTTTAGAATTAGACAGTTTATTACATTCAGTAGAAAGCTCTAGTTATCCAGCTACTGAGAAAATTTATTTTTATGCTTTTATATTTCTTACATGTTAATATTTATTTTTATCCGCTTTAAGTTTCACTTCTACCATTAACTAGTTGTGTCACTTTGGGCAAAATGCTGCACCAATCTGAGTTGTAAATATTTTTCATCTACAAAATATGAAATCAATAAGACTAAATATCTCTAACACCTACCTAATTAGCATTTTGTGACTTTTTATCTTTTCCACACCTAGCAATAAAACTAGAAAACTTTATATTCTGTCTTTGGATTTTTGAGTACTTGCATCTAATGCCTTCCTTTCATAGGGTTGAAGTAAGGAAGGTTTGTCTTATGTTGTGAGGTTTTTCCAGTTTTCCTGCATCTTTTTATCCTTTTTTAATAGTAGAGTTCATCATAAAAATTCAGACCAGCTTCCCCATCCCTCCTCATTTGTGTACGTGCTTCCTATGTAAACTATATCTGTCTGCAAAGTTTCTAAAAAGGTTTTAGAGAACTAAAAGTATGCTGCCTCATCCCTTGGAAAACTTGTATTTAACTCTAAAAGGGCAGGCAACAAATGCCTCTTGTCTTTTAGAGGCTCTTTTCCTTGCTAATTAGCTGTGAATGTTTTGTTTGTTTGGTTTCTGACAGAGTACCAGCAAGCTGAAGCAAAAGGGGCTAGAAAGGAAGGGCCCTGATTATAAGGGAGGGTGACCTCCAGACTTGTCTGTAGTTGTAGCCTCCATGGAGAAGCTGCTTGGGAGGGAGGATGGCTTCATTTATTGATAATTCTGTAAAGTAATATAGTACTCCCTTTAGGCTCTTAGGCAACATTTTTGTTTTTTTAAGATAAAAAGCCAGATCAATAGAAGATTCTTCTCTTAGTTACTGCTCTTACACAACCTATAAATCCTCATGGGAGTGAGGATAAGCACACTAGGAACTTATTACAATAATTTTTATTTTAACTGTGTTCATGTTAGATCAACTTGGTCGTGAGAAAAGATGGAACTAGGACTTATCAAAATGTGAAAAATTTACAACTTTAGGTAGGCTATGCACACCTAAATGAATTTTATATGTTACATTACTGAGAAACATATCGGAAACTTAGTGAATTCTCTGAAAGTCAAACTATCTAGTAAATAAATTATGAGTACTTACAAACTGTTTCATCTCAGAAAACAATGACTGTGATTTAAATTGGTAATCACTTGAGATATCTGGCACTTTCTAATCTTATATGAGAAACAGATTGTCTTAATAATCTAAATTGTTTATGGACCCAATTGTATGAGGCTCCAATACAGTGACAAAAATAAACTAAGTTATAAGAGATAGATTGAAAAAAGCACATAGCGCTGATTATACTTCACCAACTTTAATTTCTTTTATGGGTACAAAACACAAGATCAGTCTAAAAATATTCCAGGGCTGTGCGTACAGCTCAGTGGTAGAGTGTATTTTATCATGTGCAAGGCTCTGTGTGCAATCCCTAACGCACACATACACACACGTCCCAGAAAGACATTATGAAGGCTAGAATAATTTCCTGGGGTTTTACTGAATACAAACAAAACTAATGACATGTTTAGTCTTAAGAGAACATGTACTCCCTTCAAAACTACCATGAGAACATAAACAAACTGGTAAGATGTGAAAGTATCACTGGGGTTATATTTTATACGTTACAAATAAATTCTAGCCTCAATGCATATAAGCCATGTCTTAATAGAGTCTAAGTTCCTTGATATATTCTAATTCATATTCCATGTCTTCTGCTGATCATTCTACATGCTTTTTTAACTACCCACATGAACTTTCTCAAGTTCCCCAAACTTCCCTGCATATAGAAATGCATCTCTTCAATGCTCTTTCCTCTTCAATCACACACTAACCTTCTATCTATTTATTAATTCACAGATACTCTCCACATTATTTTTCCCTTAGTTCTCATTTGACTTCTTTTACATTTCTGCTTATGTGAGTACATGAATGATATGGGGCATACATTTTGCTAAATAGCAATTTCCATGAATCTTTTCCTTAAATACTGACCTATCTAGAAAATGTTTGATTTATTAAGTCAACATTATCAACAATGTTATATAGTAATATATCAAATATAATAGTTATATTTTTCTAATCTTCCAAATTCTTATTCTCACAATATCCTTTTCAGAGCAAAAGGAAGGAACAAAACCTAGTGCTGGAGGGAATAAGAACTTTCTCAAAAAGCAAGAGATATGGGCTGGAGATGTAGCCCAGTGGTATAGCTCATGCCTAGAATGTGCAAGAGCCCTATGTTTAATCCCTAACACAGGAAAGGAACAGAAAAAAGCAAAACGCAAAAAGCAAAGGGTACTACCAAAACATACTTTTACCTCTACCCTGCCTGACCACAGAACCAGTTTGAGTATTTTCTACCCACTTCATAATCATTATGTGCTTTGTGTCTACCACTTCTAACATTGCACACATATCTTTACTTTGCTATTCTAGCAACTAACTTTATTCTGTCTAAATGTTCTATTTTAGACCTGTTATATCATATCTGTCTACTAGAATATAAACCTCTGATCATTTATTAGAATGTAAATTCCTTAATGGATATACCCAGAATCTGGAGACACAGAATACAGTCGATGATAGTAATGGGCTATGTGATATCCTCTTTAAAAAAAAAAAAAAAAAAAACCACTGTAGAATGTTTTTCTCAGATCTCTTTCAACCTTAACAGAGTATGTTAATACACTAATTATATGGGAAGGACAATATCCATTAAATTATCTTTGTATACTACCTATTTCACAAAGTGAGCACTTCACTATTATGGTCTATTCATCTTTCAAGATTTGGTTCAAGTGGCTCGCTTTTTACTTTTTCTTGGTCATGCTAAACACAGACAACCTTGCATCTTTGAACATCCTCAGAAGTCATTGTTTATACTACACACGTGACACATATACTATATTGAATCTTGGTTATTTCAATTTATGTGTTATAACTGTTACCTGACAAGTGTCCTAGAAGGCATATTCATTTCTAGAGTCCCTTGTAGTGCCTTGTTTTTACATGTGTTTATGCATTTTTATTCAAAGGGCTGAATTATTTTTAAATGTAAGACCAAATGAAGCTTAAATATTATATATAACAAATTATATATGTGTGTTTACATATGTGATATATATGAACTACTGTCATTTGTAATTATTTCTAGGGGTTATAGAAAATAATTTAGGTAAACTAAACAGGCAATAAGTAACAGAGTTTTCTTAGAGATCCTTAATGTTGAGTAACAAAAAGCCTTGGGAGCATAATCTGAGTCAAAACCGTCACTTTTCCCAATCCAGTAGGTAACTTTAATATGTACACAAAATGCGGTAAAGAAAAGCGTATTAGAGGATGAATGAGAAGAAAATAAGTTGGGAGGGGATGTTGCTATGACATGATTTGGATATAGATTCTCCAGAGTGAATTGCACTTGCTGGAAGACTCGCACTTTAAAAAACTTACATAGAATATTTGCAGCTCAGTTTTACTTAACTTTTCATAAAATTCAAGCGGTAAAAGGTAACAAGAAGTAAAGCTCTTGTTAATTAATATCTGCTTATTTATGCTTACAAGGGCTGTTTGTATTAGCTCTTAAACCTATGTAAACCTAGCTCCTGAGGAGGCAAGAGAATCACAAGTTCAGGGCCAGCCTGGGCAATCTGTATCAAAATAAAAAATAAAAAGGCACAGCAACCTTAGGATTCAATCCCCAGTACCACAAAATAACAAAAACCTGTTTGTGTCGGTTATATTTATTTTTGTAATTCCAGGAGTCAGTTTAATACTATATTAAAAAGGTAAATAAAATAGGAGTAGAAAATAAAAGTTGTTTCTAAGAAAACCAAGTTTAGATGTAAAAGACTATAGGGGAAAATCATAAAAATCTATAAGGGTTATGCAATGGCATTGTTTCATAAGAGCGTAGTTTGATTCTTCTTTAGAGATATCAAGATTGGGATTGTCTTTAAAGAAACTGAGATTACAGTATGGTTTATGCAAGAAAGAGGACAGGGAACTCTGATAGATGAACACTCTTAAAAATACAACAATAAAAAAAAATAAAAAAAAATAAAAATACAACAAGAGCTCTATATTAGAAGAGTGGTAAATAAATGTGAAGCACATGTTTAAAATGTTTAAGGCTATATGTACTTTATTTTGTTTTTGTTTTAATTTCGTTTTGAGGGGGTGGATTCTGAAGATTTAACCCAGAGGCACTTTACAACTGAGTTACATTCCCCAGCCCTTTTTGTTTTTTATTTTTTGACAGAGTTTTACTAGGTTGCTAGATCCTCCTGTTAAAGCCTCCTAAATTGCTGGGATTATAGGTGTATGCCACCATACCCAGCATTTTGCTTAGTCTTTAGAAGGGCCCTTTTTTGACTATTGTACCAATTACCAATTCAGATTGCTCTACTTAAAAGGGATTCTTCTGGGGCTAGGGCTGTAGCTCAGTGGCAGAGCACTTGCCTAGCGTGTGTAAGACACTAGGTTTGATGTTTTGCACCACATAAAAATAAACAAAAATAAAGGCATATTGTCTATCTACAACTACCTACCTAAATAAATAAATAAATAAATAAATAAAAATAAGTAAAAGGGATTCTTCTAAATTTCCTAAGTATCTTATTTAAGATGACCTCAAAGAAGTATCACATAAAAATGGATGTAATCAGCATGTATATTCACATTAGAGTTTTATGGATGAACTAATATAGAATTTTATTACAAATTAATACAAACTGAAAAAAAATTTAATACAGACTAAAAAAAAGCAAACAAAAATCTAATCATAACAGCAACTATTCAGTATTGTTTTGCTGATGTCTTTTATAAACTATATGTTTATCAATCTAAAATACTGATTACACTATTACAATTAGTAAAAGTGAAGTATATTACATAATTTTGTCAGTAACCACCAGAAAAACTAATCTTCCCCCTTCCTTCCTCTCTCTTTCCTTTCTCTCTCTCCCTTCCTCCCTCCCTTCTTCTTCAACCCCACCTCCTGTTTCTTCCATCCTCCCTCCCTCTCTCTCTCTTTTTCTGTGAATTAAACCCAGGGGCACTGTTCCACTGAGCAGCGTACTCAACCCTTATTTTTTATTTTGAGACAGGGTATTGTCAAGTTGCCAAGACTGGTTTCAAACTTGTGTTCCTCCTGACACAGCTTCTGGAGTAGCTGGGATTACAGGCATGTGCTGCCATGACCGGTCTATAAAAATTAATATTATAGCTTCAAATCTTTATTAAAACATCAAGAATTTGCTTAAGCAAAAGGAAAAATCATCTTGTTTTTCTTCTAGAATGCATTTGTGAGGAAGAAATAGAGCAAAATTTAAAAAATAGATTTATAGAGGTGCTGAAAGGCTAATGCATAAGTGTCTAAAACTTGATAGGCGAAAGGTATCATAAGGTGGTAGAAACTTTAAAATTCAAACTGATCAAACAGTTTAAGAAAGTAGTTCCTAAAGAGAATGTAAAGATTTTGTAAAATTTCTTATTTTCTAAAAATTTTTGATGAAGCAAAACAGTTGTTTAATCTGATGGGTCTTGATACCACAGGCAAATAAAAAAATTTGTAAAGCTAAGCCACTGAAATATATTGGTTCTTGTTTGGCAAATTACTCTGCATGCTAAGAACATGTTAATTTTACCAAATAAATGACTGTAAATTACTTAGATTAAAATTACAAATAAGCATTTAAGATTGACAGTTCTGATAACTAAATATAAAGTGGGCAGAACTGCTTCTCTAGCTTATACACACTTATTTACTGAAGCAAAACATTTCTCCTCCAAAATTATAATCTCAAAAAACTTCAAAAATCTCTATAGTAAAAAGTATTTATTTACTTTGAAGTATTACATTCACATGTTGGGAATTTTCTAAGTAAGCAAAATAATTAAAGTTAGGAAAAGCAATAATTTAATAAAACACATTTTGTATGCTAATTGCCATAAAAATAGATATACCCACATTTACTGGGTACTAACTTGAAACAGAAACTCTGATTACCAGAAGACAAAATGTGCTCACTCCTCTTAAAGCTGCACATAAAATGGAAAGCAATATATATTTTTGCATAATTATACAGATGCTCACGTAAAGGGCCTTTAAAAAACATTATGTACTCAAATGCTATTAAAATAATAGGTGATAAGCTACTTGAGTTCTGTTCCTTTTTACTGGTTATGTCTTTCATGATAATAGCAGATTAAACTTTTACTGCTTTTATATCTGTCCTAACAATAGAATTTTTTTTTCCTTTTCCCAGTGTCCTGGAATTCTAAGGTGTTCTAAAAGCAAAAATAAGAGAGAATTATAGAAATAGATACCTAAACAATCTTAAAACTATTCTAAATTAGGTTTAACTTATAAAAATACCATTCAATTCAATCAACCTTATGAAGTATATGTGTATAATAGCATTCAGATAGCAGACATTGGCCTAAATTATTTCATGAATAACTAAAAAGAAAGCATCTAATATGATATGAAAGAAGTACCTTTTACCTGAATTAGATGAGGCAATGCTTTTAGTGTAAGGCAAAACCAAATTCCCAGCTTGCATGGAAGCAAATCATGCCATTGTGGTTTTATTAGCAATCTAAAAGAGGAAAAACCCAAACAAATCAGTAAAACAGAAAAAGCTGGGAAACAAAATATTTTTTTAAAGATCATGAATTCTTTTTTGAAAACCTATTTTAACAAATAAAGAAAGTATTCAATTTAAAGTATTTATCACTTAATCTTACTCTATTATGAAATGCATACTTACTTGAATATATATGGCAAGTAAGAGAATGTAGGTTAAGATTTTGGGAAAGGAGACCCATACTCAAATTACAAAGAAATAAAAATCTTCTTTCTAACCTGGACTTTTCATCACTTCTGCATAATAAATTCTTAAACCTTATGATTACTTCAGCTATAAAAGACTAACCATAGTCAGAATGTTCCCAAGTGCTGACAACCAGATATGAAGACTGTAGCATAAACAAACCAATACATAAAAATTAATGTCATTTGCAGTTCACTGAAGCATTACTCACTGATGTCATCAGAATAGAAGACAGGCAGAATAATCTCTGATCTCCATCCCACATTGAGCCAGTTTGTGTCCTGCTGTGTGAACTACTTAAACCCTTTATTTTTTTCTATGAATCAATAGAAGAAATGGTGGTATCTTTTTGAGTGTACTGCATATCACTCCCTCTTTATATACTGTCATTCCTGAGCTAAGGGACAGATTATTTTAGTAATACTTTGTTCCTAAAGTTCAGTACAAAAATTTCACACTACAAGAATTTGAGAGTTTATATTAAATATACATATGAGCACTTTATAAGGAATGAAACCTGTAGTAATTTTGTTAAAGATTAGAATTCTGTCTTCCAAACTTCAGCTCACTAGTCTTTATAAACCTACTATAGTTAAAAATGAGAGCATGTCTGAAATGGGTATACATATGAAGTTGAATCATAACAAAGTTTCAAGTTATAAAGTATTTGTATATACTCTTACCTTTCATTTTTTTTCTGAAACACCAAGTTTTGATATATCCACACTCTTGTTGCCTGTCTTTTTTTTCTTTTCTCTCTTTTTTCTACTAAGCAGTTCATCCTTAATGTGGAAAGAATTATGGTTATAGGTTATTATTAACATGTACTCTTCAAATGTTATCAAGATGCTTCTGTGAAGAGTAAACACTTTGGAGGTACATTTATGCAAATGTATGTAAGGTCCAAAATGATTAAGTAAAATCATCAATCTTTCACAATAACTGTTGCCATGGTATCCAGGCCTTAACACACATGAAGTTTGGCATTGCCAGTCATGTGTATCTCCATAGCAATCAAAGTTTTCTAAGAAGGAAAAGCATTCAACTTACTTTTTCTCATTCATTCAACTTTAATAATGTCTCTTCAAAACGAATGAGTAAACAGATGCTAATTCATGAATCCTGATAAATATGTTTGATTATCTTTAGCATATAAATAAAAACCCATAGCAGAATAAAGTGTATAACAGCATGTCAGACCAAGAAAAATATAATAATTTTCTAATAAACCAATCTCTGAAGTCATCAAATTCATTAATCTTGAACCCTATGAATTTAGTTAAAATGTTTTTAAAGAAAGCATTCATTATGTAAGGGCCTGTGACAAAAAACTTCAAGAATCAATCTTATATTAAAAAATAATTCTATTTAAAAGGTGATAATTAAGAAAACATGTACTTTCTAGTTTTCACCTAGATATTTAAACTATCACAAAGTTTTATAATGAGTGCCACATTTCTAAAAAAGAAGTATTATTTGTCTTATTTCACTGGTACTTCTTGGGAATAAATCAAACACTACTGAGTATAAAACTATTAGAATGATGAGTACATGTTGAAAATAGAAATTCTCATCACTTGAAAAATAAAATGTCTGAAATTCCACATAAAATGAAGGAGGCCAGATCATTTGATTTATTACCAATACTTACCAGTTGTTTTTCCAGGTAGATTGACCAAACCACAGCATAATGACCCACTGTGAGAATAATGAACAAGAGTAATGCCAGCTCAGCATTGCTCATTTTTCTCACCCGCCTGTAGTAGAATACAGGCTGTCGCCAATCTGGAAGTCCATTGATCAGAATATCATCATACCTACAGTAGCAAATATAGCAGTTATTCATGGGGACTTTAAAATAAAAACAAAAAGCTTTATTTATACCTATATTTAAAAAGAAAAAAATTACTCCCAAATAGGTAACAAATTATGTAGATCACCAGCATATAATATCTAGTGAATTTAAAGCACCATATGTGGCTCCAAGTACTGACAACCTTTAAGAAGGTGCCCAGTAAGAATACACTGTTTTAAGAACCCCAGGATCTAAACTAAAGGAGCTACAAATGATCTACTATCTAACATAGTCTCACACCACAAAAAGTCCACAAGAAAAAACTGACACCACAGAAGTCCACAAGAAAAGAAAGGCTCTTGCTGGGAGAAAAGTCAAGATCAGAGGTTTTGTTACCATGAATTACATATAAATTGAATCAAATTCAGGATTAATTTTTTAGTCAGTGTTTTTTGTTCTAACCTCATACTATGGTGATTCATATACCTTAAAGGATTTATATACCTTATTTTATCCCCAAATTTTAAAGCTATAAAACGAGCACTTTAGATTTTGTATTGCTCACCTTTTTTTTAGAAAACAAGAAAGGAATACGGAAACAGCCAATGTTTATGTCAGATTTCTTAATAAAACTGCATTTGTAAACATTTAAGTGGCAATTTCCTTATTTTTGGCTTTTGCTGGGAGGGAAGAACATTAATAAGTAAAAAAACCTTTCCTTGCAATGCATTTAAATTATCTTTCCTGGTACTATAGGGATAAAGTTTATTTTTTTACTTCAAAAATTTTCTTTAAAATAAAATTTCAACTGAATTTAAATTTACCACTCTGTTATTAAAGCAAATATTTTTAAGATTAAAAATAAGAAGTAATTGTTTATGACTGTGAAACTCAACATGGTCACACACAAACACTGTATGTTCAACACACACAACCTGTTAATCTTAATTGAACACAACTCATTAAATATTCTAATCACACTATATCCAGAATTAAATCTTCACTGAAAGGCCTAATTTGGTGCAACACATTGACCAAAATATTTTAATTAAAAATATTCTGAGTTAGTCGCAGGCCTAATTACAGGAATAGAAATAGGGTCTATATTGTCAGGCAGGTCAGCAGAACTCAGTAGTAGGTTTTTCTCAAGTAAATTGACCGATCTAAGAATAATAGCGCAGCTGCTAAACTGCCAGTCTTGACATGTAAATCAATTTAAATGCTACAACTGCAGTAGCTACTTTGATAGTTATTAAATTGATACCTTGGAGATATGCTAAAAAAAATTAAGCAGAGGGTCTATTACAGGCAACTTCTATTTTCCACAGAAAACACTGTTTATTAATACAAAATATATTTTATTAGCAATTCTAAAACATCTATTAAATCGACTTAGATTATTAATATAACTATTAGATCAGAATTACCAGATATTGAAAACAAAGGAAATTAATTAACATTAAACTCTTTAAATGCAAACTGCGTATTATGTAAGAGTATAAAATTAAAATATGGTTGTATAGTAGCAGAGTCAAGAAAAATTTGATGCTAAAATACCCTCCTTTTTCAATATTTGTAGAAATTCTTGACTATTAACATCAAAATATAATGATCAAAAAACTATCATTACTGTTCTTAAAAATTTATGTTTAAATCTGTTTTTTAAAAACTCTCATTTCAAACAAAATGTGGAAAGGTAAAAAGGTTTCAATTAGTACAGTACATGATTACAACATTCAAATGAAGTCCACTGAATGTTAAATTTCAAGTTTATTCTAAATCTTATTTTGCTTCAGATTCACTGGGGATGGGAGAGCTGAACATTAAAATTATTATTCCAACAAATCTCCCATGAAATGACTTCATGCAAAAAGCAAGGTTATTAATGAAGAACATCTAAGAAAGGAGAGACAATTCCTTAATAGCATTACTAAATGCTAAATTTGTTTTAGATCTAAACTGTATTGGAAAAATACATGGTTGAACTCATAGCTAAGAATTTCCTATCAAATATTTTATCATCATCACTGCTGAAAATGCTAAGCATCTGTTAACAGCTACTTTTCTACTTATATAAACTGTGCTTAGCGCACAAATTCAAAGGTAACAAAACCTCATGCACTGAACACATTAAATACAACCAGATATTTATTAAGTTATGTCTGCCACTCTAAACAATAGTGTCCAAGGATTAAGCTTAGAATCATGCTCTATTGATTTTATTATCAATGAACATTATGACCTAGGGGACTGGTCATTTTAAGGGAAGATGGCTTTTATTATAATTCACTTTTTAGAATTTATACCATTAAAAGATAAATTACTGCTTTCCTGATAGAACACTGAAAGGACAAGTATACTTCTTAAAATACACAGGCACTGTATTTTCATAAGTTATTTAAAGAAAAACGTGTCAACAACACAAAATGTAAGACACTCTATCATATTTTTATATTTAAGCACATAGCACTGTTAAAATACTCTGTAATTGAGACTGATACAAACTGTTATTAATTATGTGTGAAAACCAGATCAAGAATGTACAAATGTACAAATGTGTTATACGATACACAGAAGCAAATCTGTATGATAAAAATATAATTAATGCAAAAGGTCATATAACTGTAAAGATATTTTATTCAAAATAAAAACATTGATCAATTCCACATACCCAACATATGATCTAATGCATGTTTATTTCATTTTATTTTCTTAAAATGTACGTGATAAACATAAAATAATGGTTGTCTAATCTTTAGTGAGTTCCATTCAGAACCCACAGTTCATCAAACATATTCTGCCCAATATAAATACTAGAAAACAAGTAAAATCTTAAAATTTGATTCAGAAAAACTTACTGAATTAAAAATATCAGCACATTTTAAAATAAAACAGTAATTATGTAACTAAAATAGAAAATTTTTATTATGAAAACGAATAATTCTGACACTTGGGTAAATTGTGAATTTCCTATCACATAAGGCTTGAATTTTTAGCTTAAAACAATAACAGCAACATAATTTTAATTTAGGTCAGATTTCAAACTTTCTTGTAAAAGTTAACTGTACAGAGATCATAAACAGAAAATAAAATTAATTGATCCTACGTTTTAAAAATATATATACATACATACACACATGTATACATATACTTAACATATATATATGTTAAAAATTGTGATACCTAGTAGTTTCTACATTGTATATGTGTCATATTTCAAGTAAGGTTGTAAAATAACATTTTTCATTTTTAGATTGTTTATTTTTATTTAAACATATCTGTAATCAAATGATAATATCTAAGTAATGGATTTATAAAATTTTAGCAGACTGAGGCTGAGAACTATACCTTCAATTGTACTACAAACAAAACATGATTTCATGTAGTAAACTAAAAAATATATTCAACTTTTATAAATACCACAACAAAATAGACAAAAGAAATTTTAAGTTGCATAATTGGATTAGCAAAAGAATACTGGTTAAAATTTATAACAGATTTTAAACAAAAGTAAATTATATTACTATAACTAAAACACAATCTAGTGTGTGTGTGTGTGTGTGTGTAGAGACAAACATATAACTAGATTGTACTTTAGTCATATTAACTATATATAGTTATATATAAGTATTATGTATATATACATCCATGTGTATATATAAATATATATATATATAGCATTTATATGTATAGAATGACTGGTATCCAACACTTAGCTAAACTCAGGGCACTTGTATAGAAATTTATGTTGGAACATAGCTGGGCTACTGCTCCTGAAAATAAGTAAGTTACCTAAGAAGTTTAAGAAAGACTGCTATACTAAGTTTCCTCACACTATTAACCAGTAAAACCTGTTATTTTCATGCTATAGTTTATGCCTTTGGGAGCGTTGGGGGTCTTAAAAGTTTATTCACAATTGCAGTCCTAGGAATCTACCTAAAAGAAATGAAAATGTATGTCTACACAAAGATTTATTCATGAATGTTCATAGCAGCGTTACTTAACATCACCAAAAAGTGGAAACAACTCACAGGTCCATCAATTGGTGAATGCATAAACAAAAGTAGTATAGCCACACAATGGAATAACAGTTAGCAATAAAAAAGATCAAACTACTGGGATGTGCTAAAATGCGGATAAACTTCAAAAACATTATTTACTAGAAGGAAGCCAGATGCAAAAGACTACATACTATGTGATTCCATTTATATGAAATGAGCAGCAGAGACAAATTTACAGGCATGTAAAGTATACCTAAATAAGGTATGTTATGAAAGAAAATAAAACTTGCATTTTTCTTAAAAACATTATCCAGTTTGTTACTTATTTCATTTCTATTCTCCTTTCCACCAAAATGTAGATAACATATTTGATTATTGCGCACATAAGGCAAAACCAAAACCAAAACCAAACCAAAACAAAAAAATCCAACAACAACAGCCAAAAACAACCCATGTCTGACAATTTTCAAACTGCAAATTCCTGGAAGATTACTTTTAGTGTGTGTGCAGGGGATACTGGGCAGGTGTTCTGCCACTGAGCTATATCCCCAGCCCTGGGAGGTTATACTTTTACAAGCACTCATTTAATGAATATATATGATAAACAATTATGACATCAAAAATACTTTTAATGCCAATATGAGACAATCTTCTGTAAAAGATGAAGCTGACTGTGATCTTTTCTTTCTTTAGTTTTTTTTTAAAGGAATTATGAACATTAGGTAACTGTCTGCAGCAATGCCTTTCTCTCATATACTTAAATACTCACAGGTCACCTGGCCTCAGGCACAAGCTTTAGAGGAATGAGTCTCAGCTTGATTACTTAAGACTTTTGCCTCAAGGAAAACCGGTTACCAAAGAGTTACTTGTGCCTCAAGGGGTATAAATGCTACAGCTGTTTGTGTAACTGTCAGATCCATTTTTTAGAGTATTCTACCAACACTCTAAAATAAATGCAGAAGGAACTAATCCTGGAGAGATAATGTTAGATGAGTTTATGTTAATGAAAAGACAACTTACACATAAAAAGTGATTCCCAAGAAAAGACAAATAATTTCAGTAATTGAAAGACATTGTTACAACTTTTTGACAAAAACAAACCAAAGACAAAATCTGATGCCAAACATGTTGGAAGACTAAATAAAGCTATCTTTACAGACACAATCTCCATGTTTGAAACAAAACTAGGCGCTCATTGAAAGAAAGTAACTAGAAAATTTGCACAGAATGACCAACACTTCCTTCAACACACTTTTAGGACTCTTTCAACACTATAGATTATCTCAAGCCCCAGGAATGTCTGCTATGGTACCTGGACCAATGCCAGCCCTTGTTATAAAGCCAAGAATATACTTCAAGAGAATATCTTGAATCCTTGCTTTGCAATCTGACAAACTGAGGAGGTATTCAAATTAAAAAGTTGAGATGACAAAGAGTGGTACCTAACATTTTAAGATAGCCAACATTTTAGGATATAGAATAATTCTGGACAATACATTTTAAGAAAGACTCAAAATGTCCATAGCTTATTCTCAGGGTTGTTTTTAAAATGTATGAGCAGCACAGACAGACACAAATATTTAGGCTGGCTTTAAGCTTATATTTCAAATACCTGGATTTTGGGGTTGGTGGGTTATCTGGTTGTTGTTGTTAAGTACTTTTTTTTACTGTAGGGCAACATTTTCAAATTTGGGATTGTGGCCCATAGCAGCTTTGGTGGGGTTGGAGACTAGAAAGCCCAGAATAGAAAAATCATGCCTTTTTCAAATACAATAGTGTTTTTTTGAGTCTTTTGTCTCAGTTGTGTGTGTGAACATGTCCCCCGAGGTATTATTTAAAACGTATATCTTACTGTGAGTCTGACTTATGAAACTTCCAAGGCCCACGATAATATCTACATTCCACACATTTTGTAGAGAGTAAAGGAAAGGGACCTTTCTGCAATCTCTTCTTATGTCAATGGTACTATAAACCACTATATAAGTGTATTACCCCTCTTACGAAAGGGGCACAGAGAAGTCCCAGAATGAGAGGCTGCCTCCACTTTGAGGTTTAATCCTAAACACAATAAATAACTTGAGCAGAATTAAGAGATCGGAAGAAGGCAAAAGAAATGAGAAAGGCATGAATATTTTTCTTTCATCTTCTATGGGCTTATCCAAGTCATTTTCTCACTCATAAATTCGGTTAATTATTTTGAGAGTGAGGAAACATCCAGAAAGTATACTAACTTAACTATCAACAACCAGCTAATGTTAAACATTTAAGAAATGGGGGAGAGAGGAGCACCAACCACAGATCAGACAGGAGCTAGTACAGATACATCAAATAGAACGGACATTTGTTTGGAATCAGTGGTATTTGTATTTCCCAGGGCATAAACACCCATGTTAAAAATCTTATCTAATGAAGCAGAACTTGGTAATGTCATGACTCCTGATCTTAAAATCTGTAAGTACTGATTCAAACTAGTATATATCTCAACAAAAATTTACTTTGCTCTAAACATACATTTGTAAAACACTGCATTTCTTGGAAGAACTGAAAATAGAATACTAACTTAAATAAAATGTTTAATATGGCTTAATTCTTTCTTTTTAAAAGATGTGGCATGAAACTATATCTTAATTCAGAAGCACAAATGAACACTCACCTCTGCCTTCGTTCATCATCCTTTAAAACTTCATAAATGGCCACCAACTAAAACAGAAGCATTACTTTAAAATAAAAATACTCTCAACTATAAGAAATCACACATAGGAGGATGAAGGCTCTATAATGTACATGCAGAAAACCCTATGTGTGCCTAAGTGCAATAAACAGATAAAATCTTAACTAAAGTAACATTTTATGCTTTGGGGAGCACCTGAAGAGGTTAAAAATGCTTGAGGTCAAAACGAGTATTTGTGAAAGTAGTAAAAGTAATAGCTTATCCTAAAATATGCTTTTTAAAAGCAAAGGCTATCATTTAGACAAGAAAATTATGACAATTATGACCCTCCAAGCATTTAGAGAGTCTGAAACTACAAAATGTTGGTGAAAACTTATTACATTAAAACACTGAATAAAACTGTTATATTTTTAGACTACTACTTCATTTTTAAATGGAAATATTCTACATGTAAGTTAATATTCAACCAAAAATATAATTAATATAATTGTAAATATATATATATATATATATATATATATATATATGGCATATTCACTTACTTGTCTAAACTGAGTTTCTGCATTTTCATCTTTATTCTTGTCTGGATGTAAAGTCAGTGAAAGCTTTCGATATGCTTTTCTGATGTCTGCAGATGAAGCATCCTGGAGGTGGTAGGGGGAGGGGGAAATACAAAGCAAACTTTGTCAGAAAAAGAAATTCCCAGAACCTTGTTAAGATCTGAGAAGACAGCCAACCAAGTGCAGGACCCCAGGCAATGTAATTTGAGCAATCAGTCTAACAACCCAGCTATATAGCTAGCCTGACCCACATGACTGAACAATTATTCAATCTAATTTGGCTCTCCTCTTAACTTTTCATTACCATATAGTCATTTAAAGAAGACAGAATTTGGCAAAACTTTTCAAACACTTGCCTTCCTAAAATTAGCCAATAAATCTTTTTCAGTAATTAAGAGATCAAAAAGAAGCAAATTAAAAATTACTACATCTGTATGCCTTTAAAGAAGGTCTTTATTTATTTGAGAATCTTAAAGTCAATTTCTGAATCCCAGGCTTACCGTATGTAGTTTCTTTATTGTTTATATGGAATTTAACATTCAGCAACAATTTATGGAGTATCAATTTCACATGTCAAAAAGTATGCCCATTTGAAGGCAGTTAAATTTGCATTTATCCAAAAATTATAATTTAAAAGTTATGCATATTGTACTTAAATATTTTTCAGTACTTTAAAAGATGTTTTCAGTGTTTTCCAATTTCCCCAGTATTTGCAGAAATAAATTTTTCCACTACTTGTGTATTACCGATATAGTTTAAATATATTTTAAAGGTCACTTGGTTCAGTACTTCAGATTAAGTGAATGTTAAATTACATTTTATATAGTCTTGTGTGCACAAGTAAAATCAGAGAACATCATTCTACATGGCTAATACAAAATACACAAATAAAGAACACAAGAACACATTGGGATTTAAAATTTTATCTCAATAAAGTTTAAAAGACATTTCAATAACATACTCATGAGGTAAAATGATAATAAAGTTGCTTATTAAATTTTACTTTTTATTTGATAGCTATCTGTTCAATTAATTCCTACAACTAATAAAAAAAGTTCAAATGACTAACAAATTAAATAAGGATTTTTATAGTGAGACTAAACAGTTGTTAAATAAACACAGTTGGAGAAAGACAAAGTGAGACTATATTTAATCTGTTAAGATTTCCTTTTATAAGCTATTATTTTCATCACCAGTTTTCTGAGACTGGTTGCTTCTGCCTACTACCCTATTCTAGGTGTTAGTACTCTTGTGACTGGAGGGCTGAGGAGCTAGAAAATTAGTAGAGTCAGTTTTGCAGGTAATATTGTTATTTTTCATTCTAATTTGCTAAATGAAATTGATGTTCTTCCTACATTAGATTATAGGTAATCTGTGATAGAAATGGATTATTATTTAATGCAAATGTGTGATGAATTTTTTTGTCAATCAGAGGCCAAGTGTCAACTGAATAACCATTCTCTAATTGGGATTTCATTTTTAAATTTTATTAAATTAAGACTATACCATAGAGAAAATCACTCCAAAAGTAGATTTCTTAAAAAATAAGAGCTAATATATCTTTTTTATCAAAAATTGATACATGCTGCCGGGCACAGTGGCGCACGCCTGTAATCCAAGCGACTTGGGAGGCTGAGTCAGGAGGATCGCGAGTTCAAAGCCAGCCTCAGCAACTTAGTGAGGCCCTAAGCAACTCAGTGAGACCCTGTCTCTAAATAAATTACAAAATAGGGCTGGGGATGTGTCTCAGTGGCCGAGTGCCCCTGAGTTCAATCCCTGGTTCCAAAAAAAAAAAAAAAAAAAAAGTACATGCTAATCATATGACATCTATAACTAATTTAAAAATAAAAATGACTAATAGTCACCCACTTTCTTTGTTTCCATTCTTGCCATTCTGACCCAAATACTCATTTTTCTGCCACAGAATGTACTCCAAATATAAATTTGGCCAGATGGCTCTCCTCTTACAAACACATTAGTAGCTACCAAGTGCTTAATCAATTGTATTTTCCCATCTTTTTAGCCTTATCTCTATGTTGGACCATCCTCCTGATGTCCCAGATCACTACATTTTAAGATGCAGTTCACCAACTTCATGTATACAGACTATTTCTGTTAAGGAACTAACTTCTCAGGCTACCCCAAAACCCTGCTTGGCTATTTTCCTCTTACCCAATACAGTTATTTCACCAATAAGCTCTATTCTAAGTGGATACAGCTGAAAAGCTTAGAGATGTTTCTATCTAAAAAGACATGCTCTAGACAAGTTGTACCTCAAATTAGCTTATGTATTTATGTAATGTAACATGCTTAATGAATCTTAACTTGTTATTATCCACATAACAAACCTATGATGTAAGTACAGTTATCAGGCCCATTTTACTGATGAGGTGAGAGAAAGAGAGAGAGGTTAAGTAATTTTTCAAGTACATAGTGCTTGATGAAAAGATGAAAAGAGAATATATATTAATGAAAAGAGAATTCAAACATAGAAAATACTTGATTCCTTTTCATAATCAAACCCCTCTGTTATCTGTTTAGCTTCAAATTTGGGCTGAATAACTTCACAAAGGGCTACTGCTTTGGGAAGGCAGTGAGAAAAACTGTTACATTCTAATTGATCTCTTAAAGTATATGGAGCATGTTCTCGTAACTACAGTGAAAATGCTCAACTGAAATTTTGTTTGTGTGTTTTTGTTTTTTGAGAAAGGGTTTCAATATGTTGCCCAGGCTGTTCTCAAACTCCTGGGCTCAAGTGACCCTGCTTCAGCCTCCTGAGGAGTTGGAATTATAGGCATACATAGGGCAACTGGATCACAGTGGAAGTTTTAAAGGTAAAGACTCTGATATGTGTTGGCTTCTCTAACACACTTTATGTCATTTTCTGTTAGACTTGAATCTTAGAACTTTAAACTTCCAACTTTAGCAGAGAGCTTTTATCTCTTTGGCTTGTAGAGAAAAAATTTTGACAGAGCTATGACTGAGTTGACCATTTTTAACACTGTTGATATCAGAGATCTACTGGATTAATTTGCCAGGATTCTTTTCCTTCTAAATGTGACACAGTTCTCTGGCAAGCTCAATATGAATGATCTTAACACTTGGATAACCTCTGTAAAGAAAAGACATACTGTCACTCTTAAAAAAATTAAAGTAATATATGCTCGTCAAAATTGAAGCAATGTGATGAAACATCAGTGAATATGGCAGGATAGAAAACTCCAAGGGCCCAACCCTCCAAAGAAACAGTGAATAACCTGGCAAAAAAATGTCAGAATCAACTTTAACTGAACTCTGGAAACCAATGAAAATTTACAGCAATCAGGCAAGCATATTAGAATTAGCACTGAGCTAATTCTTAGTAATGCTCTTGAAGATGCCAACCTGTTTTTGGTGAGGATTCTGGGGCTGGAGGGAGCAGAGGTAACCTTGTTCTCAAAAAACTGTGGTTGTTTTGCTCTGTCTGTTGACAACTTGACATTGAATAAAAGGGTTGCCTTTACTTTGCCAAACTCAGAACTCTACTAGGCTAGAGAGGGCAGTGGTTAAAAACATTAAAGGCAAACTTATTAGATGGTGCTAAATTGTGTAAAGGATAATGTGGGGGCAAACAATGGATACATCACAAAGTCTAGGAAGAAAGACTGGAGAATAAGACACTAGCCAGCTGAACGTTGACAGCATGATACAACATATACCCAGAACCATCAGCAAGGACTAGAAGATGTGTGTGTGTGTGTGTGTGTGTGTGTGTGTGTGTGATTGTGTATTGTCTGGTTCTAAATATTTAAGGAATCTTTGCCGAATCATCAGCTGGCCACCGAGCTAATAAGCAGGCATCCAGGGGCCACACACAACAAAAATAAACACTTCACAAAGTAAGAATCACTAGACAAAGCACCAAACACGACAAGCTGTAAAAACAAAACTCTGAGGAGCTGAGAGAATCTAATTGTCACCATTATATATTTCAAAAATGTCCAGCATTCCTCCCCGAATCATAAAGAATGTGAAGAAACCAGAAATTTTTGGTGCACACACAGAAAAATTAAAAGAAACTGTCTCTGACAAAGTCCAGATTTTTGACCAATAGACAAAGACTTTTAACTATTTTAAATAAGCTCATGGAGTATGTACAAAGAACTAAAGAAAAAGAATGATGGTTCACCAAATTGAGAATATTAACAAAAAAGTTGAAAGTTTTAAAAGGAACAATACAGAACTTCTGGGGTTGAAAAACATAATAATTTAAATGAAATGCTCTCCATCTAAGACTGTTAACAGCATATCTGAATAGGCAGAAGACAGAATCAATAAACATGAAGATAAGCCAATTGAGATTACCTGATGTGGAAAGCAGAGAGAAAAAAATGGAGAAAAATAAACAGAACTAAGACACCTATGCCACCAGGAGTACAACGATATGAGTAATAGAGTTCAAAAAGGAGAAACAGATGGAAAATATTTAAAGAAACATTGGCTAATTTTTTTTAAAGACGTGAGTCTATACAAGGTAAAGCAAAAGAGATCCACATCTAGACACATTATCATCAAACTGCAGAAAGTCAAAGAAGAAAGAATATGGAAAGTAGAAAAAAGGAAACTACTATGTACAAGGAATCCTAAATAAGATTAGTAGCTAATTTCTCATAAAGTATGCAGGTCAAAAGATAGTGGAATGACATATTGAACATGCTAAAAATAGAAAAATCTGTCAAGAAGGAATTCTATATCCAACAAAACTATCCCTCAAAATGAAGAATTAAGAAATACAGTTAAACAAACAAACAAAAAGGAACATTCATTGCTAGTAGACATGCTTTCACCAGTAATGCTGCAATGAGTCCTTCAGACCTAAAAAGGAAAAAATAACAACAACAAAAAAGCAAAACAAAAGCACTAGACAGTAATCAAATTCAAAGAAATGTTTGTGACCCTTCAAAATTCATGTGTTGAAAAAAAATCACCGATGGGAAGGTATTAAAAGTTGAGGCCATTGGGAGATAAATAGAGCATAAGGGCTCATGAATGGGATTAATGCTCTAATAACAAAGGCCCTAAAGAGCTGCCCTTTTTTGTCCTTCCACCGTGTAAGGACACATAGATGACACCACCTATGAGAAACAAGCTTTGACCTTGGATTTTCCAGTCTCTAGAACTGTCAGCAATAAATTTCTATTGTTTATAAATTAACCTATTGCAAGGCATCTTGTAAAAGTACCCTAAACAACCTAAGATTGATATCTATGTAAATATAAAAATCAATATCAATATACTTTGGTAATTCCAGTTTTTTCTATATGATTTAAATGAAACGACTACTCTATAAAGCAATAATTACAAGTCTGTTTTAAATAAGAAACAATATAAACCTATGATTATGACACTTATGTATAAAGAAATAATCTGTGAAAATAATAAAATAAGGAAGGAATAGTGATCACTATAGGAGAAAAGTGTTTCATATAATTGAAACTAAACTGGTATTAATCTGAACCAGACTGCTGTAAACTAAGATGTTAACTGTGCTCCCTGGGGAAAACCAAGAAACTAAGATCTATAGTAAAAGAAATGAAAAGCAAATCCAATTGTTAGAAAAAAGTCTAAGATAAAAGAAGTCAGGAATTGAAAAATAAGATATAAGATGTAGAAAATAAAGATCAAAATAGCAAAAGTAGTCCTTTTTATCAGTAATTATTTTAAAAGTAAATGTATTAAATTCTCCAATCAAAGAGACTGGCAGAATGGATTAAGAACAAAAATGTGACTATATGTGATATCTACATGGGATTCACTTTAGAACCCAAAACAAAAATAAGTAAAAAATGAATGGATGGGGCTGGAGTTGTGGATCGGTGGTAAAGCATTTGCCTAGCATGTGTGAGGCACTGGGTTCGATTCTCAGCACACATATAAATAAATGAATAAAATAAAGGTCTATCAACATCTAAAAAATATTTTTAAAAAATGAATGGATGGAAAAAGATATTCAATGAAAAACAGTGACCAAAAGAGAATTGGAATCACTATAATAACCAAAATGGACTTTACAACTTTATTACAAGAGATATAAGAGGATATTATTTGATACAAGATCAATCCATAAAGATACAGCAAGTATAAACAAACAAATATAAACCTAAATATTTGCATATAATAACAGAACCCCAAACTATATGAGCAAAGATTTAACAGAATTGAAAGAGGAAACAGACAATTCTATAGTAAAACACTCCACTTTAAATTATAACTGAAATAATCAGAAGTATTAGCAAGAAAACAAAATTTGAACAATTGTACAAAACAATTAGACCTACCTAACAGATATCTATAGAATATTAACACATAAAACACCTTTTTCTCAAATATACTTGGAAGACTATATGGTAGGCTACAAAATAAGTCTTAATACACATTAAGAGACTGAAATTATAAGTATATTCTCTAATAATAACGAAATAAAATTAGAAATTAATGACAGAAGGAAATTTGGAAAATTGACAAATATGTGGAAATTAACAATGCACTTTAAAACAACCAACAAGTCAAGGAAGAAATAAAAAAGAAAATTAGAAGATACCATGATATGAAAAGTGTCATTATGTTCTCTCCTTAGAACACCACACTCATTAACAGTCAGATAACTGTGCTCTAGGAGAATAAAATTGGAGAGTTTAAGGGAAAAAAAATTTCCACTATGTTCAGAGGGTTTGTTATTGATACAGGAAGAACATAAAATAGCAGTATGTTAGCACCTATTGGACATTTCCTTTTGGACTGATGCATTATGGAAGATTTTAATTCATTAACATTAATAGTTAATGGTAGATAGGGAAAAATGCCAGGTACCCTGAAAGCCAGGAAATGTTCATTTAGGATTAAAGATGGTGAATTAGAGGAATGCTGCATTTTCAGTTGCTCTGTGGCTTGAAATTCAAGCAGCAAGAGTACTGCTTCTCAGAGAGGTGGGTGAAATAATTCACTGAAATTCAGTATCAGAACAGCGAGTCTCTTAAGAGACCAAAAAATTTAGGTGCATTGAACAAAGGACAAGGAAAAGTACACTGTAGCCAAGCTAGCTGTAGCAATGGCAGCAGCACTTTTTCATCACAAATGGGAAAAGTAATATAAACAGAAAGAGAAAGAGAATAGACAAATTTGGCACAGAAAAGCCTTTGGAACAGAAAATCACTCTGAACTTAGCTGAACCAGAGGCAGCACAGCAAGATACTCTGTATTTGACAAACCAGAAGCCATCTTGAGGAGGTCATGTGGCAGCTTGCTGCTGTTGGAGCCCAGGAGATCATAGTAAATGAACAGGCAGATGGGATTACACTTGGGGACGAAATGTGGGAAAGTCATATTCATGAGTATGGAGTGGGTGAGACCTGTGGAGAAATGACTTGCCACACTACAAGAAGAATCTGCAGGAGGCCCTTATGATCTGGTCACCCTGCAGAGACCAGCAGCTACCTGGCCCTAGGGTTGTGTTGATCTCATTTCTCTAGAGCAAATACCACCTGACAAAGTCCCAAAGCCCTGATTAGAGCTAAGCCCCAGCCAAGAGAACTCCTCACTTCGAACTCTGAAGCACCCCCACCTTAGGGGAGCATGGATCTGGTCTGTCCAGACAAAATTCCAACTGACAGTATTCCCATCTGTCCTACCTTATACTGATGAGAAGGGAAGCTGAGAGCTATTTCAACCAACTTCAGTTTTAGGCTGCTCTAGCTGGCAGTATGATGAGCAACACAAAAAGGGGAAAGGGTTTGACAAATTCCAGTCCAGTATCTTAGGGGTACACAACTCAAAAGGAAACCAAGAAGGATAGGTGGGCATGGGTAGTGAACATCCAGCCTTGTTGACAATTCTTTCATTCTATTATAAATTCTCCTTTCTTTTTCTTTTTCTTTTGCTGTTCTTGCTGTACTGATGGTTTTGTGGATACATACATATTTGTTTCTTCTCATTTTTAGAGTTTTTAAATGTTAGCTATTTTTGTTTTTGTATTTTGAGAGTCAGGCTTTTTGTTTATTTTTTTTCACTTGTTTCTCTTTCTCTTTTTTCTTCCAATACCCATTTTCTTGTTCTCTCTCTCTCTCTCCCTCTTTTATGTTTTATCTTCCTTCATAGCCATCACTTGCTACAACTTTTCTGCTTTCTCTCTGTTTAAATTTTAAGTATTCTAAACTTTATCTTCCTACCACATTTTTTTAATGAACTCTATTTTTACCATCTTTTAGAACTATTTGATTTCAATAATTTCTGCCATGCTGCTGCCATGATGGTGTTGTTGACGCCTGCTGTCAGAATGTTAATGCCAGATCTAGTTTACAGCTATTTATTATTACTGCTATTGGCAAATGCTGATCCCCCATTTGTTTTTGTAGTGTTGCAGATGTCATAGTAGGCAGTGGGTATTTATCTTAATGCTGTATATTGTTTGCTGCTGTTGTTACTGTGGTGGCTATTCCTTTTCTGTGAGATGCTGGGAAACTACAAATAAATCAGAGATTCTGCTGCTGAGCTAAACCCAAAACCCAGCTAAGAGACAGTGTCCCTTGCTATGCACACAAAATACTCATGCTAAAAATTCAACAATACAGGAGAGAAAACCCTAATCAATAAATAGGCCTCAGGTAGAAATAGATATGGGGTGGGAGAGCCATCAGATGTCTTGTGGACATCCATTCCTACAGCAAAAACAAAGAATTAATACAAAGACTGTGAAAGCAACTGGGGGGGGGGGTGTCTCAATCTAGATCATTTCCATTCCCCTTTAGAATACACAGGGTTGTTAAGTGAAGAAGGGCAATCACAAAAGGTGTACCCCATATACTATGCTATATACAATGCAATTGCTAGATTTCTAAGACGAATCTTACTCTTTTGAGACCTATAGGAAAAATGGAATGCTCAAGCTCTGACACATTACACATGTGTCAAAATATAGTAATCACTCAAGAATTAAAAGGGAAAATATACTACAAAACCCACTTGGAAATATGTTGACAAATTCACAACAACTTGTTATTCCAGAAAACTTTGCCAAGATAGTGTGTGACCTAAAGAGGCCCATACATAAGAATGGAAGAGAAATACATCCTAACAGATGCACAAAACCCAACATAGGATTACAAAAAATGTGAAAAAACAAAGTAACATGACATCTCTTAAATTCACAATTTGCCAGCAACTGATTCCAAAGATACTGAAGTGACTGAAATACCAGATAAAGAATTCAAAACAATGATTATAAAAGTGATCAATGAACTCTAAGAGACTACAGTAAGATAACTAAATGAATTAAGGAAGTCAGTATAGGATATGAATTAAAAACAAGGAGATAAGAGATAGTGAAAAGGAACCAAACAAATCTTAGAAATGAAGTACACAATAAATCAAATAAAATGTTCAGTTGAAAGTCTAATAGATTGGACCATACAGAAGACAGAATCTCAGAGCTGGAAGACAAAGTGGCTGACCTTGAACATCCCCATAGAATTAAAGACAAGAAAATAAGTAACTATGACCAGAATATATAAGAAATCTGGGACAACATTAAGAGATCAAATGAAAGAACTATTGGAATTTAAGAGGGTTGTGAAATGCAGACTAATGGCATGGATAACCACTCTTGGTCAATAACAACAAAATTTTCCAAACCTTTAGAATGAGATGGCTATTCAGAAACATGAGGTATTCAGAACCCCAATAGAAAAGATCAAAAAAGAACTTCTCCATATCACATTATAATTAAGATCTCCACCATGCTGAACAAGGACAGAATTTTAAAAGTCCAAGAGAAAATCACCAGGTGACATTTAGAGTCAAGCCAATCAGATTAATTTTTGATTTCTCAGAATAAACTCTAAAGCCCAGGAGGGCTTGGATCAATGTGTTCAGAGTTCTGAAAGAAAATAATTTTCAACCAGGAGTTTAATATACAGCAAAGCTATTCTTCAAAACTGGAGCAGAAATAAAGACCTTCCAGACAAGCAGAAACGAAAAGAATTCATAACTGCTAAGCCAGCAGTACAGAAAATCCTTACAGAAATAATACAGAGAAAAAAATCAAAAGCAAACTCCAGAGCTCCCAAATGGACAAATCTCATTTGAAAAGTAGCTAAACAAGTGAGAAACAGAACCAAAGTAAAAATTAGAATTCAAAATGGCAGGAATTAATGAAAATCTCTGTAATGACACTGAATGTATATGATCTCAATTCCCCAAATGAAGGCCAACTAGTAGAATAGATTAAAAAACAAGACCCAACTAAATGTTGCTTGCAAGAGACTTACAGGCAAAGACAGTCATGGGCTGAAAGTGAAAGTATGGAAATTTATACTTCATGCACATGAAACCCCAAAACAAGCAGGAGTAGCTACTCTCTTACCAACAAAACAGACATCAAGTCAAAATTAACCAGAAGAGACAAAGGTAATTTCACACTGGTAAAGGCAAAAACTCAATAAGAAGATACAACAATAGTAAATATTTCTGCCCCAAATGTCAATGCAATTAATTACATAAAACAGACACTATTCAACTAAGGTAGACCCTAGTACAATAATACTTGGTGTCTCAACACACCTTTCTCACTAATAGCTAGGTTATTTTTTAGTATCTTTTTCGTTGCTATGACCAAAAGATGTAACAAGAACAATGTAGAAGAAAAGTTTATTTTGGCTCATGGTTCAAAGGTCTCAGTCCATAGATGGCCAACTCCCTAGCTTTGGGCCTGAGGTGAGACAGAACATCAGGGCAGAAGAGTACAGTGGAGGAAGGCAGCTCAGGATATGGCAACCAGGTAGCAGAGAGAGAAGGGGAGAGAGAGAGAAAAGAGAGCACTCAGCAGGGACAAAATATAAACCCAAAGTCACACCCCCAGCAACCTGAATCCTCTAGCTACACCTTACCTACCTATAGTTACTGCCCAGTTAATCCATATCTGTGAATTAATCCATCAATTAGGCTATACCTCTTGTAATCTTATCATTTCACCTCTAAAAAGTTTTTCATTGTCATACACATGAGCTTTTTGAGGGGGATGAAAAGCTAAACCATAACAGTGATCCATATGCAGAAATCTTCAGATATAAAAATATCATAAATCAAATAGACTTAACAGATATCAATAGAATATTTCATGCAACAAAAGTCAAATTCATTTTCTTCTCAGCTGCTCATGGAACCTTCTCCAAAACAAACTATATTTTTGGCCACAAAGCAACTTTGAATGAATACAAAAAAAAAAAAAAAAAAAAAAAACTAATAAAATTTTCTGTATCTTACATGTAATGGAATGAAATCATGGAATAATGGAATGAAATTAGAAATCAACATCAAAACATAAAGAATTACATAAACACATGGAGACTGAACAATGCATTTAAAATTTTCTTTTAGATGTTGATGGACCTTTATTTTATTCATTTATTTATATGTAGTGCTGAGAATTGAACCCAATGCCTCACAAATGCTAGGGAAGTTCTCTACCACTGAGCCATGATCCCAGTTCCTGAACAATACATTCTTAATGAAATATTGATGGTAGAAGAAACCAGGAAATTTTAAAATTCTTTGAATCAAACAAGAACAGTGATACAATGTACCAGAATCTCTAAAATAATATGAAAGTAGTTCTAAGAGGAAAATTTATCACTATAAGTGCCTACATAAGAAAATCAAAAGAACCCAAATAACCTACTGCTGCATCTCAGGTCTCTTGTAAAATAATAAATTCCAAACCCAATAGAAGAGTTTTAGTTAGTTCTTTCATTGCTGTGATCAAAATATTCAACAAGAACAACTTACAGGAGGAAAATTTTATTTGGGGTTCATAGTTTCAGAGGTCTCAGTCCAGAGATGGTTGACTTCATTGCTCTGGGCCCAAGGTGAGGCACCACATTATGGGAAAGAGCCCACCAGAGGAAAGCTGCTCAACCATAATTGGGTCAGGAAGCAGTAGGGATGTGAGTAGAAAAAGACTGAAGGAAGAACAATACTTCCAAGTTATGCTCCCGGTGATCCAACTCCACCAGCCATGCCTTACCTCCCTACAGTTACCATCAAGTCAGTCCATTCAAATTAGGATGAATTTATTATGTTACAGCTCTCATAATCTCATCATTTTACCTCCGGCATTAATGGTAGCTTTAGGGGAACACCTCGTATTCAAACTAGCAAAAAGGAAGGAAATAATTAAGATCCAGAGCCAAAATCAATGAAATGGAGAATAAAAAATACACAGGATCAATGAAATGAAGAGTTGGTTCTTTGAAAAAATAAAACAAGACTGATAGTTTGAAGTAACCAAAAGAAAAAGATGACCCAAATTAGTAAAATTAAAGAAAAAAGAGGAAATCACCACAGACATCACAGAAATCCAGATACTCATTAAGAGCTATTTTGAAATCTTATATCTCAATACATTGGAAAACCTGGACAAAATTGGATATATTTCTAGACACATGTTATTTGAGGACACAGAAAACATAAACAGACCAATAATAAGCAATGAAATACAAGCAGTAATAAAAAGTCTTCCAACCAAGAAAAGCCCAGGACCAGATGGATTCTGAGCTGAATGTTACCAGATCTTTAAAGAAAAATAATGCCAATGCTTCTCAAATTTTTCCATGAAACAGAAAGAGGATGGTACACTACCAAATTCATTCTATGAAGCCAGTATCACCCTGATATCAAAACCAGATAAGGATACAGCAAGGAAAGAAAACTACGGATCTACATTCCTGATGAACTTAGATGTAAAAATCCTCAATAAAATATTAGCAAATCATATTCAACAACATATTAAGATGAATATACATTACAACCAAGTTGGTTTTATTCCAGGGTTGCAAGGATGGTTTAACATATGCAATCAACAAATGTAATTCACTCAATAGTAGAAATAAGGACCAAAATTACATAGTCATCTTGGTAGATGCAGCTTTGACAAAATTCAGCATCCATTCATGACAAAAACTAAAATTAGAACCACTATATGATTCAGCTCTACCACTCCTCAGTGTTTAACCTGAAGAATCATCATCATGTTATAGTGATACATGTTTATGGCAGCTCAACTCACAATAGCCAAACTATGGAACTGGATAAATGAATTTTAAAATGTGGTATATATACACAATGGAGTTTTTCAGCCATAATGAAAAATGAAATTATGTCATTTGCAGGAAAATGGATGGAACTTAAAAACACTATGTTAAGTGAAAAAAGCCAAACTGAGAAAGTCAAAGGTTGTATGTCTTCTCTCATATGTGGAAGTTAGAAAAAAAAAAAAAGGTATATGGATCTTATGAAAATCAAAGGGAGACAAGTAGACTAGAAAAAGGGACCAGAAGGAGGAAGGAGGGAAAAGGGTAAATACTGGGGAATGATACTGGCTATCTTATGTTGTTATACCATGTACATGGACGAATACACAACAACAAATACCACTATCATATATAATTATAATGCACTAATAAGAAATACGAAAACACTATTTTTCCAACTTAAGACAATTGAGAATTAAACAAGAATGAAATTATAATTATGATATGTAAGATTTTAAAAGCCAAAAAGAAATCACTAGGAAAATGAGAAAATATTTTGATGTGAATGAAAATGAAAACATAACAAGCCAAAACTTAAGGTGCAGTAAACACAGTACTCAGAAGGAAATTTACAGCTACTAACACTTTACAAAAAAAGAAAGAAAAATATTTAAAAAATTTTTTTTTATGTTTACAGACTGCATTTTGATTCATTGTACACAAATGGGTACATCTTTTCATTTCTATGGTTGTGCACAATGTAGATTCATACCTTTTGTGTAATCATACATGTACATAGGGTAATGATGCCTGTCTCATTCCACCATTTTTCATAATCCCCCCACATTTCCCTCTATGTAACCTAACTTTGAAACTTACAGAAACAGAAGAAAGGGTAGCAAGTTAAATCCAAATCATGTAAAATATCAAAATACAACTGGTCAAAAAATTGGGTTAAAAAATTTAAAAACACTGAAATCAGATGAACAAAGAAATAAACACAAGAAAAGCGGTAGTATTGACATTAATATCAGAAAAGTGGAATTCAAAGTCAATTCAAATATTAGGCAATGATAAAAGGTCTAATCCACTGAAAAATTTAAAGTCATCAGCTTTCAGGTTCTAAACAACCCAAATTTCATAAAAAACAGCAAAAACTCCTAAATATAAGAACTTGATAAAAACAATCACTAGAGAAGACTGTAATATACCTTTTCCAAAATTTAACATATCAGGTAAACCATAAATAAACACAGCTATCAAGAATTTTGCCAATAATTTTAAAAACTAATAATTTTTTAAACACCAATAGCTTTGATATAGATAGATAGATAGATAGATGTGCAGCACATCAAACCAATCCTGTATTCAGGGTTCATTAAATTTTAAAAAAAGGGTCACAAAAGAAGATTTCATTCTAAAACAGAGAGTTCACAGCCCACATTTTAAAAAGTAATCAAATAATTATCCATGACCAAAATAATTTTTTTAAATTATTTTATTTTAAAATAAAAAATTTAAAAAAATTTAAAAATTATTTTATTTTAAAATAAAAATTAAAAATAAAATTAAAAAATTAATTTATTTAAAAAAATTATTTATTTAAGGAAGAAATAAAAGTTTAAATTACAAAGTAGAAATTAATGAAAAGAAAAACATTTCATATCAAAACCTATGAGAGCTAAAGTTCTTCTCAGAAGAAAATATTAGTACTTTTTAAGTAGTTTTTTGTTGGTTGGTTCATTGGTTGGTTTTGTTTTGTTTTGTTTTTTGGTGGTGGTGGGTGGCTTGTCGGGGATTGAACCCAAGGGCACTTAACCACTGAGTCACGTCCCCAGCGTTATTTTGTATTTTATTTAGAGACAGGGTCTCACTGAGTTGCTTAGTGCCTCACTGTTGCTGAGTCTGGCTTTGAACTCGAGATCCTCCTACCTCAACCTCCCCAGCCGCTGGGATTACAGGCCTGGGCCACTACACCAGGCAGTAGTTTTAAACACTATTATTAATAACACAATCAAAATGAATGAATCAAGAGACTAGCGTAACCAGGTAGTAAAAAAACAGCTAAATAAAACAAAAGATAGTAGGGAGAAGGAACAGATAAATGTCAAAGGTGAGGTTAATGAAACAGAAAGGAAAAAAGCGAGTTCTTTGAAAAGATGAAAAAAACATTTTGATAATACCCTAGCAAGCATGATTAAAATAAATACATCAGAGAGTAACTCGCGAGTCCCTTAAATCTCAGTTTCCATGTATGGAACCTCCCAATAGAAGGATAAAATGATCTCATCTGAAAACTTAGCCCAGACAGATTATAGATGTGATGCAGGGAATGTTTACAATCTGTAATTCGTCTAATACAGCTGTACATTTATTTCCTTTCAGAGACAGATTGGTCCCTAATCCCACAGCTTTAGTTTCCTTTATCAGGCTTAATTTTTTTTCTTGCCAGATTCTCTTGTTCTTGACAGTCTCCTTCCCAAAGACAGGGTCCTTGCCTCTGAGTGTGTGCCTGGAGATTAGTTCCCCATGCCCACAGCTGGATCTTTTAAGCAACTGCTATTGCTGAACTTCTTGGTCCAATTTCCCACTGGCATCCTTCTATTCTGCATACTTAGGCAAGTAAGAAAGATAGCTACAGGTACTCCAAATGTTCGTTTTAAATCCATGTCAAACCAGCCAAAAACAATAGGCACCCATGCCTGCAAAGAGAAAAAGAAAGCAGCAAGTGCATAGCCTCCACCTTTCATGTTTTGGAAGCTTTCCACCTTCCAAAACATGAAAATACACCTTGGTGGCCAAAGCTACATTATATCCAGAATGCTTTGCTGCAAGTGAGTCTACAGAAAAGCACACTGATATAAAGGAATAAATGTTGAAACCAATCCACTGTTTATACCACATAGAGGATTTGTCTTTTCTTATCCTCCAATTTTAACAAAATCCTTGCAGTATGTAAAAAGTCTGATGAATTTGAAAAATAAAAGTTCAAACCAGACACCATAGATCAGAGGTAGAGTGCTCACCTAATGTGGGTGAGGCCCTGGGTTCAGCAGGACAGGGGCAGATGGCAAAGAACATGTTGAACTGGGGAATGTAGCTCAGTGGTAGTGTGCTTATTACCTAGCATGCTGGAGGTCTTGGGATTGACCTCGAACACCAAGAACGAAACCAGAAAGAAAAGAAAACTAGGAAGTGCAATAGAATGGCATTGGATGCTTCTTTAGATGTCTAAAATTAGCTCACTTTCTTAGGGTGAAATCATTACTTCCATACAATAACACACGTGTAATACTACATATTTTTTTCTTTCTCTTCAAGGACTGTCAGATTTGAATTTCTGAATTATTTATAATATAAATTGTAAATTCCTTGAAGACACTGATCAATTCCTGTATTTTATTTTTAAATTTCCTACAAATCTTGGGGTCCCAAATTTGCTCCTTCCTTAGTCTTTCTCTTCAAGTAAATGTCACCACTCTACTCAGTAGCAAAGGCCAAAAATCTAATAGCAAACCACAATTTTTTTTCTTTTCTTCAGGTTCCTTAAGTATTTTACCAGCAGTTTCCATGCTTCCACAATCACCTATTCTTGACTCTGTGGGACTCCGTTCAAAGTATATCCTGCTTCAAACATCTTGCATCCAACATAGACAAAGTGGATATTCATTCTACCACCTTCATTCTAGTTCAGCACTATCTAAAAGAACTTTGTACAAGGTAGGAAATTTCTGTATCTGCACTAATAAGTGGCCACTAGCAACATGGGCTATTGAGATGTGGGTAGTATCTAAAGTTTAGAATTTCAAATTTCATTTAATTTTAATTAATTTAAATTTAAAAAGTCACAAGTTGCTATATGCTACGATATTAGGCAGTGCATTTCTAGAGTGCCCTAGACTGGAAAGCAAAAAAATAGAAGTGATTCCAGTTTGGTCAATCAGATGCGCTCAAGATATAGAAGGAAGAAATGTGGCAAAGACCATTTTGGTTTCTTCATTTTGTTTTGTGTTTGTGGTGCTAGGGATCAAAATCGAGGCCTTATGCACATGCTCTATCACTGAGCTATATCCCCAGCCCAAAGACTACTTCTGATGGCAAACATGGCCACAGGCTTTTCTGTGACAATGTTAGCAGAGATTACAGTATTCAATTACCAGCTTCATAGGTATTGGGCACTCCAGTGAGTGGGCCAGATGGGGTATGGAACTGGCAACAGTTACAATGGCTAACCTAATCACAGTGATGTTTTACTTACAGAAATCAAAGTATATATCCTGGAGATTAATGCTCTATCTGAGATGTGTGTGGTAAAGATTTTCTCCCATTCTGTAGGCTCTCTCTTCATGTTATTGTTTCCTTTGCTGTGAGGAAGCTTTTCAGTTTGATTCCATTCCTTTTATTAATTTTCGATTTTGCTTCTTGCACTTTAGGGATCTTGTTAAGGAAGTCTGTTCCTAAGCCAACATGGTAGAGATTTGCGCCTACTTTTTCTTCTATTAGGCACAGGGTCTTTGTTATAGTGCCTAAGTTCTTCAACCACTTTGAATTGATTTTTGTGCAGGGTGAGAGATAGGGGTTTAATTTCATTTTGCTACATATGGATTTCTAATTTGCTGCATATGGATTTCAACCACTTGTTGAAGAGGCTATCTTTTCTCCAATGCATGTTTTTGGTGCTTTTATCTAGTGTGAGATAACTGTATTTATGTGGGTTTGTCTCTGTGTCTTCTATTTCGTACCATTGGTCTACGTATCTGTTTTGGTGCTAATACCATGCCAGTTTTGTTATTATGCCTCTGCAGTATAATTTAAGGTCTGGTATTATGATGCTTCCTGATTCACCTTTCCTGCTAAGGATTGCTTTGGCTATTCTGGGTCTTTTATTTTTTCCAAATGAATTAGCATTAATCCCCACTATATATAAAGAACTCAAAAAACTTACCCAAAAAAAGTAAAATAAAATAAATAACCCAATCAATAGATGGGCTAAAGAATTGAACCAGACACTTCACAGAAGACAACTGATCACCAAATGTATGAAAAATGTTCAACATCTCTAGCAATTAGAGAAATGCAAATCAAAATCATACTAAAATTCCATCTCACTCTAGTCAGAGTGGCAATCATCAAGAATACAAGTAACAATAAATGTTGGCGAGGATGTGGGGGAAAAGGTACACTCATACATTGCTGGTGGGACTACAAATTGGTGCAACCACTATGGAAAGAAGTATGGAGATTCCTTAGAAAACTTGGAATGGAACCACCATTTGACCCAATTATTTATTAATAGAGTTAATTTGTTAAATTGAAGACTGTAGAGACAAAATCAGAAAGGTAGGTATAAAATCAGAAGATGTGCTTTTATTCTGAGAATAAAGAACAGTCAGCAGATAAAGCACTGCTAATGTCAGGTAAAATAAGCACTGAAAGGTATCAACTGGATCTGGTATCATGAAGGTCACCAGCAACCTTCAGAGAGTTATTTAAGTAGAGTAATAGTTATAGATGCCAAACTTGGGTGGAATAAGGAATGAATAGGAAGTGAAGATATGCAGATAGATTTTTCAAGAAATCTGGCTGTCTGGCAGGAATGAGATGTGTGGCTGAGAAAGGTTTTCTTTCCTTTTAAAGAAACATCTATTTAAATACCAATGAAAAGGATCCGGTTGAGAGAAGAATTTAAATGTAGGTGATACATAACATCTCCGACAGTATATTTCCAGGGCAGGTGGAACAGAATGAGAAATAGAATCCAAATGTAGGAGAAAAGCTAGTCTTCAAAGAGGGGACACCTTGAGCAGGAAGAAGGAGGGGATAAATGCAATTGCTTAAGTCTGTATAGGTTAGCCGTTGGAAGTAAAAAATAACAGCATAAATGTTAGAAATCTGATGATATGTAAATGTTATAGACAATAAAAGTTGAGAGGGAATTAATAGGAATGAAGGTGCAAGTGGATGGTAACAATTTTTTTATATTCTTCATTGGAGGTGGTAAAAGGTCATAGAGTTTGTTGTTGTTGCTGTTTTTTTAAAAGACATGGAAGGAAGGAAAGACAAATGAAAGGGAGATAGGACCAGTAAAATAGGCTGTATAATTTTGCCCAGCTGTTCTTTAAAAGATCTGGGGTATATTGTGACTGATTCTACATTTACATTAATCCTTTCTCTTATATTAGTGCTTCTTCATATTTCAAATTTTATACAAAACACCTGATAATTTAAATAATTCGAGAAATGATAGATGAAGAATCAAAATCACATTACTGAGGAAGATAATGAATAAATTTAAATTTCCTGCTTTTGTATATAAGAAAATTTACCCAGAAATAGAAGCTACCTTACAATCTATAATTTTACAGCCAAATAGCCAATGAACAAGAAAAAAGTTCCCAATTTCATTAATCACAGAAGAGCAAATTAAAGACACAGTTAGATACCCCTATATATCTACCAGAATGGACAAATAGATGATTTTAAGTTCTTTTATTGAAGATTTTATAAAATATTCTATCTGCTTTTTATGGGGGGAAGGTGCTGGAGCTTGAACTCAGGGCTTTATCACACATACTAGACAAGCAAACAAGCACTCTACCACTGAGCTAAACCCCAAGCCTCAAAGATTATGTATTTATAACAAAGGCAACACCAAGTGTTGATAAGGATGTAGAGCAACTGCCACACCAGTGCATTGATGGAGGGAATATAAACTAGTACAGCCTTTTGAAAACTGTTTGGTAGTATCTACTAAAGCTGAACCTGCACAAATCCTATATTGGCAATTTCATTCTTAGAAATACACTCAACAGAAATTCAAACACATGCTGGGCGTAGTGGCACACACCTGTCATCTCAGCAACTTGGAAGGCTGAAGTGGGAAGATCTCAAATTTGAGGCCAGACTTAGTAACTTAATGGGGCCCTGTGTCAAAATAAAAAGGGGCCATGGATGTATCTCATTGTAAAGGGCCCCTGGGTTCAATCACTAGTACAAAAAGAAAAAAAGAAAATGAAAGAAAGAGAGAGAAAGAAAAACAAACAAAAGAAATCCATACACATGTTTATCAAAAGACACATACAAGAAAGAATGTTCATAGAAGCACTGTTCATAATTGTTCCAAATCTGTTTTTTTTTGTTTTTTGTTTTTTTTAATACTGGATATTGAACCCAGGGATACTCTACCACTGAACTATATCCACAGCCCTTTTTATTTTGTGGCAGGGTCTTACTAAATTGCTGAGACTAGCCTCAAACTTGCAGTCTGCCCATTGCTGAGTAGCTGGGATTACAGGCATGTGCCACTGTGCCCACCTCTGCAACTGGCAACGGTCTCAAATCTGAAACAATCTAAATGTTCATCAGCAATAGCATGAATAAATAAATTAGGGTACATTCATACAATAGAATACTTAACAATGAACATGAGTAAACATTTGCTCTATACAATATGAATAGACTTCATGAGGACGAAAAGAAAGCCAAGCAACTAGAGTATATACTCTATAATTCTGTGTATATAAAATTTTTTTAAAGGGAAAACTAATCTAGCTGTTAGAAGACAGGACAATGGTTATCCTTAGAGGAGGATAAGGAGTATAAGAAGGTTTTTGGTACCATTCTATTTCTCGACTTGTGATTACACAGAGGGATTCCTTTATGAAAACTGATTCAACTGTATATTTAGGGTTTTGCATTTTTCTCAATATATAAATTTGCACATTTCAATAAAAAGTTTACATTAGAAAACTGCACATCTCTATGACTTTGGTAGATTTGACTCTTCAAATGAGCTCCTTATAAAAGTGACAATAATTCAATGGTAAATAAAATATATAATGTTTCCATTTAAGTAACCTTTCTTCTAAAGAAAGCAAAATAAAAATACAAAATACATTACATCCAAATTAAACAAAATGTCCCTTCTAACCAGCTGTATTCCACAGGCTTATGGGGTTGGTTTTCCTCTTATTTTTTTTTTTTTTTATTTTTAGTTGTACATGGACACAATACCTTTATTTATTTATTTTAATGTGGTGCTGAGGATTGAACCCAGTGCCTCACACTTGCTAGGCAAGCGCTCTACCACTAAACCACAACCCCAGCCCCCTCTTCTTTCCTAATCTGCATAAACAGAAAAGGAGAGAAGCCTCATATCTGATGTTCTAAAAGATAAAACTGGATGACATGATAGATACAGGCCTGCTTTATTCTTCCTCTTGGTTATATGGTCCATTTTAAGGGGATAGCTGCAGAGAAGACTTGAAATAGTTCTTCCCTGTTGCAGGATAGGTATAATGAATACAAATTCTGAAGAAAATCAGCAAATAATATAAAAATTAATATCAGAATAATATGTACTTTAATATTGCATATCTTTCTATGCATTTTAGAGGAATTTTATTATGCAATAGCTGCTTACAGATTTTGTCCTGATCATTATGCCTGATCATTCTTACTCTGAAAAGAAAGAGAAAGAGAGAGAGAGAGAGAGAGAGAGAGAGAGAAATATTTTGCCTCAGTATATTTGTTCCATTTTACTTGTTGACAAAAATTTTGGACAAATTATTTGCAATGATTTGTAAGCACACCATTGCAGAAATCACAAAAAGAAATAAAGGAAGAAAGAAACAAAGGAAGGAAGGAAGGAAGGAAGGAAGGAAGGAAGGAAGGAAGGAAGGAA
>JAJEJO010000929.1:267481-282656 GCA_020662805.1 Glaucomys volans | reverse complement strand
GAAGGAAGGAAGGAAGGAAGGAAGGAAGGAAGGAAGGAAGGAAGGAAAAGAAAGAAAAGGAAAAAGAAAAAAGACCTGTAATCCCAGGAGCTCAGGAAGCTGAGACAGGAGGATTGAGAGTTCAAACCTAGCCTCAGCAAACAGTGAGGCACTAAGCAACTCTGTGAGACCCTGTCTCTAAATAAAAAAAATACAAAATAGGGCTGGTGATGTGGTTCAGTGATTGAGTGCCCCTGAGTTCAATCGCTGGTACCCACCATCTCCTGCAATAAAAAGAAAGAAAAAAGAAAAACTACAAACAAACCAATGACTAAATATACACATACATAGAAGCAGCAGCAACAAATATAGGTCATTAAATTCTAAATTTTGTTCCATCTGTTTTAAAAAACCTCCTGAATGGTTTCAGATTATGGCAATAATTGAAGCAGAATGGCTATGAAAAACAAGGAGGAAGCTTCTCACTGATCTTTAGACATAAAAGAGCCTAACTAGAAGTTTGATGTGACCTGGGAAACAAAGTAAAAATATTTAGGTACTGGAGGTTGAAGATTTTAATAATGCTGGTTCCTATGAGAAAAGAATAAGTTAATTTTAAAAAGGCCATTGCAATGAATGATGTCCAAAAATTCAGTACTTCAACCTCACAAAAATGGTTTAATGCAATGGTCGGTCACCAAATAATTTTGAAGAATGCATTACCAAGATGTACATATTTATTTTAAAATAATATTAGTACAGAAGTACTAAATAAAATTGGAATTCAGCAGGTTCCAGAAGAAAAGCTAAAGAGGTTATGAAAGTAGTATATAATCAGCTTATCATCCTGTCTATGTGATCATAAACAAACGTAATTAACAAAAAAGTTCAATTAGTGTAATTTTAATTCTGTCCTACCCAACTAAATTCTGAAGTAAAAATAACTCTGAATAAGGAGCATGCAATAGAAACTACCAAATGTCAGTTAAAATCTATTCTTGTTTATCAATACATATTTTAAAAATATTTTTAGTTGTAGATGAACACTATATCTCCATTTTCTTTACCTGTTCTTATGTGGTACTGAGGATCAAACCCAGTGCTTCACACGCCCTAGGTAAGCGCTCTATCACAACCCCAGCCAGATCAATGCATATTTCTGCCTTGGTAAACAACCACAGGATAAAATTATATGATAACTTAGACTAAGAACACTTGTAGTGTGGAACATTTATTTAACCCTATTCTGAAATGGTTCTTCATGCAAAACAGCACACAAATATACAACTAAATTAAAAGCAGGCTGTTTCATAAAACTGCATTTCTCCTTAACTTTCCCAAATACCAAGGTGATCTCAACGGTTTAGAGGACTAGTTTACCAAGTTTGGCATTAGAAAGTAATCACTTTACTAAAGCACAGGGAATTCAAAATAGAGTAGGACATAACCCTTTGAATCTGGAAATGATTAAAATCATTTATCAAATCAGTTAAAAGCATACAAAGAAAAAGAAACTATATTCAAATACGTGTGGCAATTATTTCGACAATCTATTCCTGGTTCTAATACATATATAACATGAAGGAAAAAAAATTTGAACCATCGTTCTTAAACTGGTTAGGGTTATTTCACTTCCCTTTCTGAAATCTTCTTTCTGTTTGTTTTGCAGTAGACAGAAAGATTTAGTCAAAAGATGCATTCAAATTAAAATCTTTTAACTACTGTAGGTGAGAAAGAATTAGAAACATATTGCTTCCAATGTAATTGGTAAGGTCTAACCTCCTGCTAGGACAGATACAATTTGTTTAAACTACTTATCTGAAAAGATATTTTAGTAACATCACTTCTCTAAAAAGTCTTCAACTGGAAGGGTATGACAATGAAGCTGAGATTAATAACAGGTATTTTAAAGACTGGGAGCTTTTAACTTGTCTTAGGTTTTTCTTTTTCTTTTTCTTTTTGGTGGGGGGTCGGGGGGAGGGATACTGGGGATTGAATTCAGGGTCACTCAACCACTGAGCCACATTCCCAGCCCTATTTTGTATTTGATTTAGAGACAGTCTCAAAGAGTTGCTTAGGGCCTCGCTTTTGCTGAGGCTGGCTTTGAACTCCAGATCCTCCTATCTCAGCCTCCCGAGCTGCTGGGATTACAGTTGTATCTTAGGTTTCCTTAAACTTTGGATTCCTAATGTGCCTAAAGGTCACTAAACACTATCAGTCTAGAATTAGAAATTTTGAAATTGATTCCATCAAACTGATCTGAAGATCAGGGTGATATTATATCCAAATGCTTTTTAGATTCAACATTTGGTCATTTACTATATTCCCTATTTTGGGCAAGGTTTTCTGACATCCTTAAAAAGTAATACATATGTAGAAATTCAAATGTTCACATCTCACAGATAACTTGAACCTTAAAGACTGCAAACTGATAAGGAAAAAGGACTGGTTAATACTAACTAGTATTTTTATTATATCCCGTTTCTTTGAATCATGACATTTGAAATAAAACTATTTTTCCAAAGGTTAACACACTTTCACCCCAATCCAGAATAGAGCTATTCTTAAATTTGTGCTTAAGATGAAAATAAAACAAACCTTTGGATATCATTGGTTAAAATAACAATTATTTGGAGAACGACTTAATTAATAAGTTAACAAAACTATCAGTGAAGAAGTCATAATTAATTACATTTATAGTTCCTTATATGAATAACTGAGGCTTACTTCACTAATTGTAACATGTACAGTTCTGTGAGGCTACATGATTTTTGCATGGAACTCCATTCCATTTGATGCAAATAATTTAAAATAAAACCAAATTAATTTTTAAAGGTTAAATGAGAAGGGACATTGATAACAAAAAGACTTTTCTTCAAAAACTTAAATGTAATCATACACATACACTGTAATTGTACATGTATATAATAATCATTTATATATAATAAATCAGAGAGAATCACATACATAAATAGTAGCCTAATGAGAAGTTAGGAATTTCAATCAGAAAGTTTCCTTAATCCTTTACTCTGGAAGCCCTTTTACAACATGACTACTTTAAATGCAGAAGAGCAAGTTTTCTAAAAAAATTTATTCATAAAGAAATCTGGCTATTGGTATTATGTTAAATGTTTAGGATATCTTAATTTAAATGCCCTTTACCATATTTAAAGCTTATGAACAAAACCTCGGGGTCATGACTTATAAACAAGGTGCCCTAGTCTTATATTTATTTACTGATCAGTTTTAATTTCATTATGCACTTTAATTCTTATTATTCCAAACCATATAATTTTATGATTTGCCCTGAAGTGTTCAAGAAATCATTACTAAAGTATTGTTAATAATTTAAAAGCAAGCTCTGACATATTAAGAGTTTTGGTGTAAAGGGTTTATTTAAGTTATGGCTTTTCATATCAAAACATCATACTTACCAGGTTAAATTCTAATTTATTTATTTATTTATTTATTTATTTATTTTTGCAGTTGGGTTGAACCCAGGGTCTTGTGCTTGTGAGGCAAGCACTCTACCAACTGAGCTATATCCCCAGCCCTTCTAATTATTTTTAAATGTAGCATTTATCCTAGTCTATAGCAAAATATAACTTCTAGGGTAATTCATAAAGCATATGTCTGTCACTAGATTCTTTACATTCTTGTAATCATTATTTCTTCACTAATCACATATTTTTAGAAATGAGAAAATACTCTAAATAAGCATTACAAGCATATGAAAAGTTTTTAAAAGACCCTTTTTTAATCCTAGAATAGATGAGACTCAAAGTGAGCTTATAAATTCATTTTCTATACAAAATTACATTCTTCATATACTGAGTGTGAAAAACAAAGGTAAATGAAATGACTACAAAGGACACATGAAAATATTGATTAAAATATTTAATAAAAATCTGATAATTTTGTTATAATTATATTCATATATATGTATGCTCTATATACTTTATATGCACTTGCCTCACATGACATTATTTAGTTAACCTTCACTAATAAAATACTAATTCATACTGAAGTTTCTCTTTTAGATACTAGCCTTTTAAAAGTATCAATGAATGTGGAGATGCACACACAATTACAATTTTTGTAGACCACTACATCTACATTTATATCTAAATAAATTTGTTTCATAATCAGGGTTATTTTACTTAAAAGAGAACTAACATAAAATTTACATTTAGAAGTAGATTAAAATACCTTTACTATTAAAATTATATGTATTTAACATTAATGTGGCCTTTCATAGAGTATTATTCACATTCATAAAAATTAAAAGGACACAAAGACTAAATTCAGATGTTTTATTTATTGGTATATGTTGCTTTTTAGTTTAAAAAGTCATGGTCCAAAAAAAAAAATCATGGTCCTATTAAAGAAATAGTCATTTTTTAAATCTGATTTAATGATGAAAATTTTATGGACTAAGGATGGATTCAGAGTAAGAAACAACTCCAAGAAATCACTATCTTACAACTTCATAAAAACACATTTTTCAAAGGAAAATAAGCTTTGAAAAAGTATTTCAATAGCTATTTAGGTAGCTTAATGGTAGAATTATTTTAGTGTAAAATTAAACACTGGAATTTTTAAGTGCTAGAATAAAAACAATAAAAAATAAATTTTTTTGAAAAACAAAATAAGTAGATAGCCAAACTGTTTTTCCAGCTGCTGATTATATTTCTGAAAACAATCCAATAATGTAAAACCAAACTTTAACACAGATTGAAAATGATATCTGACACATACATAACTAGGGGTATAAAGCTATCCAGATATATTTTAAGAATTGACATATGTAATCTGTATTGTTCAAAGTTTGTATTAACAGCAGGAGCTGCTACAGTGTACTTTTTTCCAGTATAATAGAATGTTTTGACAAAACAGATCTTTGTTAAGTACTACAATAACTGTTACAGATTTCCTTGTGATTATTACACCTTCAACATACAGTTTAATGAAATCTGTTAACTAGATTACATTTCAGGAAAATTTATTTCAAAAATAGTTTACTGAAAGAAATGAGAACTTTGATAGTCCTTTTCTACTTGGTTATTTTGCCTTAATGACACCGATAAAATTCACTGCTAATGATGTTTGTAGTATTAAGACTGAAAAGTGAGCATAATACTTTAAATGTAACTGGAAGTGTTAACCAATACAAATGTTTCATTGCAGGTTTTAGAACTCCTGGCAGCAAGATTTAAAAAGTATCTACACAAGGTTTCAATGCTAGTGATGATACTATATAATGCTTACATACTGGTTAAAGAGGAGAACATGAAATCTAGCAACCTAAATGACAGAAAAAATGAGTTGTTTTTCCACCAATAAATTAAAGAGAGTATTTATTTATTTTTGCAGTACTGAGGATTGAACCCAGGGGCACTCTACCACCACATCTCCCTCCCTTTTTATTTTTCAGGACAGGGTGTCACTAAATTGCCTAGTCTAGCTTTGAATTTGCAATCCTCCTGTCTCAAGGCTCCTGAATAGCTGGAATTGCAGTCATGCACCATCTTACATGGCTGAAAGACAACTTTGAACTTGTATTACTATTTTTTAAAAAACTGTTTTGTAGTTGTAGATGGACAGAATGCCTTTAATTTTACTTGTTTATTTTTATGTGGTGCTATAAGGATTGAACCCAATACCTCACACATGCCAAGCAAGTGCTCTGCCACTGAGCTACAGCCCCAGTCCCTTGAACTTGTATTATTATTGCACACAATAGTTGTACAGTTCTAATGTTTACATCACTTCATCTTTTCCCTTAAAAAAAAAAGTTTAACATGTAAAATTAACTTGGTATATAAACCATTATTACTTCATAGAACGAATGCTTCAGGGAAATGGAAAAATGTCAAGAGAGATTCCTCAAGTCAACAATTTTGGTTGAAACTTAAATATAACCACTTTAAAGAATTTATTTCATTTGTAACTACTATTATAAAATTAATATTTACAGATCTTTATAGTAGCCTAACAGTCTCTTGTTTTGGAGTTTTTCTACCTCTGAAAAACTGACCATATCTTTTCAAGTTCATTTCATTACACAATTGAAAACAAATTTGTGCAATTATATTACTTTACAAGGCATTAATAACAAAAGAACACTTGAACATTTATGAGATATTTCTGAATGTGTTCCCTTCTTACTAAAGTTCAGAAAACTTAATTAGATAAAAAAAAACAAACAAAGAAAACGTGGCATTCTGTGAGATTGTTACTACTGAGGTGATTAACAACCAAATTATACTGCAAATTTAGCTGACTTGATACATATATCCTGAAATAAATTTGTACTGTATTTGCTTAGTCAAAAAAGAAAATCAACTGTTTCTAACTCTATTATTATATGCAACTATAAAAAGTTATGCAACTATTCTGTTTCAGTGAGCTTTCTGTCTCAAATAGAGTAAGAATTTTATTTGAGAAATTGAAGAAAGTAAAACCACCGCAAGCCATTTTTCATGCTTTTCATATGATTTTCCAGTTATACATTCTCTTTCAACATAAAACAATTATTATCTAATGTCAATTCCAAATCAAATTTTATCCAATGTTTCCTTCTCGTATTTTGAGTCCTAAAAATATCAATTATAAAACAATAGCCACATTACTCACTGAAATACTTTGAGGCATTAAAGTCTAGTAGTATATTAGAATGTAAGAAAGCTTACTATTATTGTTTCAAGTTTTCTTCTTATCCATAAAAGAAATAGACACTAAAATCAATAGTGTACTGAATACTAACATCATTTTCTCCTAAGAGAAATAATAATTGTATATTCTTCCTTCAATATACAATAATGGATTCTTACTATAAAAGGAAAACATTTCTGATAAGAATAGGAATATGTGCTACTTAAAGAATGTGTGTGTTCTTTTTTTTTTAAGAATTTATATAAAAATTCCTATAGCTTTCAGTTAATATTTTTAAAAACTGGGGAACCAACCTGGAAAAATACTTGTTTTAACAACTCAAAGGCTGAATGATAATAGGCATAACAACAATACAGTGTGTTTTATTATGGTGCAATAATGATTTTAAATACCTGATTTCCTATTAATTAAATATCTTTACTAATTTGTTTGATATATAAGCTAACTCTAAATGTATTGAGTAACATCATTGTTTTCTAGTCTAAAGGCTACAACACAAGATAAGAGAGTAATGACCAATTTTATTAAGAGCTAATTTGTTAGATTTACACATAAATCCCCAAATCCTAAAGTCTCTTAGGTGTAAGGAAGTATCTACTAAGAAATTTATTGAGATAACCATGACATTTAGTTTAATGAAAAACTGCATTTAGATTTATAAACTTACATTATATTACATTATAATATCCAGTATTATTATAATATCCAGTGTAAATGTGAAAAAAATGTGAAAAATGTGCCACATTTTAATTTTAGCCATAATTATTCAGACTAATAACCTCTTGTAGTTAATACTATCATTTTTAGAAATTAAATTAAATTAAGCCAAACCTAAACTAACCTAAAATCAAAATCGAAGTTCATATTAACTAGTTTAACATCAATATGTTCTTCCTCTGACAACTACCTTACTAATAAAGAACTAAAGAACTTGACACTACATAGATTTGTCATTTTAAATTCAAATCCAGTTCAAAACTAAGTGCGTGTATAAATATATACACATACATGATGTATATACATGCAGTTTTATATGTATAACTATAATTCATATAAAATGAGCTAAAATATGAAATTAGTAAAGGTCATTTTTATTAATATAAAATCAAGTGCTTAAAATTGATATTGCCCCATAATTAAACAAAACTATTTTTTAATTACTATTGATTATAACAGATGGTTTTAATTATGGGGCAGTATCAATTATATATATGTAATTCCAATAAATTATCAAAAGTTGAAATACAATGGTCTCATAACTTAAATGTGAAAAGCTAATAGGCACTTCAATAAAAAATATAAAAGTTTTGTTTAATTATAAGGTGATATTAATTTTAAGCACCTGATTTCTTATTAATAAAATGTCTTTTACTAATTTTTTAGATATGTAAGTTCATTTTCATACTAGATAGAAACATTTGAATAACACTTTAACATACTTTTCAACAAATATTAATAGTAATGAAATAGAAATTTAAGATATTAAATAGCCATTTTTTCAAATTATTAGTGGATATGGTGAATTAATTTCCCTAATTACAACTGACGCAAATTCACCCCTAAATATTATTTTGTAAGATGTCCATTTGGATTCACTATATTATGTAAAATAATATAAAGCATGAATTTTGAAAGACAGAGCAAATGTTCTCCCTTAGAAAGTACTGAAGCTCCATCTAGAGGCTTTTCTCCCTATTACTGTCACTTGCAATATAAGTAATATCACCTAGAAATGTGAATAATATTAAAATGTCAGTGATTTCCTTTGTACCTACTCTTTTGTTATTCATAATGAGTTCTTGCCCTAACCTTCTTGGGGTAGCTCTAGCTCCATCACTGCCATCAAGTGGTAAAAACTAAAACTGAACCTAAAAAAAAGGGAAGAAAGCAAAGAAAGATAGGAAGAGAAATTCATGTGTTATTTGTCAATTATTCACCTTCATTTTTAAGTTCAAGAAGTGTATTTGTATTTTTCTCCTACGTCATTTATTGTCTTAGTAAAACTTTGGAAACAATAAACTTGTATTTGTTTTTAGAAAACAGCAGCATTATATGTTGCCTTTACATCTGAAACTTTATATTTGGAAGATATGAAAATACTTCGAATTAAATCTATTGAGTTAAATGATGTGTTTTCATGAACTACTGCACTGATAGGAATATTGATAAGAAACACAATTAGTTAAGATTAACAAATTTTTATAATATAGCAGTTATTAAAGGAGAAAATTAAAACTATGATGTGACTAAAATAAGCAAAAAAATTTTTTAAATAAAAAAATAAAAATAAATAAATAAATAAATTGAACACTCTTTTCCCACCCTTAGGATGCAGTCATAACAATGCTTCCCAGAATGTCTTCAACAGCCTAGAAAAAGATCAGAAAGAGGATTTAACACTGAGGAAAGGAGAACAAACAAAAATTAACAATTAAAAAGTAAGGTGGGAATTCAATTCAAATCAAAATTACTTAATATCTTTCCCTTTTATATAAACTTATTTCCTGAATTATGTTCCCAGAATTAGGACTTTCAAAAAACAAAACTACACCTACAGAACTTAGGAGAAAACACCATGAAATAATGCCTCAGTTCAAGGAATACTGCTCTACCAGATGCACCACAACTTAAGCTATAATTTTTAAATATTTTAAAAAATAATTTGCATTAGAAATACATGCAGAAATATAGAGCTAACTTAGAAGATCATAACTGTGTTTAAAAATTCCCCTAAATTTCTAACATAGTTATTAATAGGCCATTCTTTTTGATTCATATATTTGTAACATGAGAATTGCAGACTGATCTCATTTCATTCTTTTGATTAGATTTACTTATACGAGAAACTTGTTTATGACCAAAAAAACCCTGAAAAATTCATAGTTTTGATTTCAGATCTGGATTCCCATGCTAAATTAATATAATAATAGCAGCCAAAATCCCTACTATGTGTCAAACATTATTCTAAGTGTTTCACATGTGTGGTTTTATTAATACTGTCTCTCAGCAACTCTATAAGATATGAACTACTATTATTATACAGATCAGGAAACCAAAGCATAAAGGGATTAAATAACAATGCACAGTCACAAAAACAAGAAGTCAGCCTGGGTAGTCCTCACTCTTAATCTCTTTCATATAAGGCAAGCTTTCTCAATTCTAGTACTATTCACATTCTGGACCAGATAATCTTTTGTTGTAGGGAGTTATTCTGTGCATTTTACTATGTTTTGCAGTACCCCTAAATTGTAACACCAGATGCCAGCAGCATGGCTCCACTGCTAGCCCCCTCTTCTGTTGGTATAACCAAAAATGTCTCCAGACAACTGTCTCCATTGTCAAATATCTCTGGGGGAGAGGGAACTGCCCTCAGCTGAGAATCAATGAGATAACAATTTTCTAACACCGCAGAAGCAAATGATGAACAATTTATCTGAAATTAGTTTTTCTCAATTTTAAATTATTTACTGCAACACAGAAATATATACATATGCTGATAATTCAGAATGGTAATACCCTGAGTCTTATAATTAAAGGAACAATGTATTATATTATTCAAAATCACAAGATACAAAGTTGATAATGCAAGTTTATATAGGTTAATATGAAAATAATGGAGATCCATATATTTCATCCAAACTTTAAAAACAGTCTCCTCTGGCAAATGGGGTGGAGGTTTGTGTAGGAGAGTATCACCTTTTACTTTATATTTAATACTTTTCTTTTCTACTTCATTTTATTTATTTATTTTTTGGTTTGTTTTTGTTTACAGTGCTGGTCATGGAACCCAGCACATGGCAGGCAAGAACTCTACCACTGAGCTACATCCGGATGCAAGCCCCAATTTTTTTGCTTTTCAAATGTTTTGTATTAAATTTTACCAAACAATATACTGTTTTTACTTTCTTTTTTTTTTTTTTTTGGTCAGGGGGTGCTGGGAATTGCCCAGTACCACCTCACCCAAACCCAGGGGCAATTTACTACTGACCTATATCCCAGTCCTTTTTATTTTGAGACAGGGTCTAAATAAGTTGCTGAGGCTGGCCTTGAACTTGAGATCTGCCTCAGCCTCCTGACTCACTGGGATTACTGGCATGCACCACCATGCCTGGGTTTACTATGCTTTTTAAAAACCAAATTTTAGGGGCCGGGACTATAGCTCAGTGGTAGAGTGATTGCCTAGCATATGTGAGGCACTGGGTTTGAGTCTCAGCACCACATATAAACAAATAAAGGTTTATTAACAACTAAAAAAAATTTTAAAAATTTTTAGAAAAACTTTTTCTTTTTGACATTACTATCTCAATTACACTTACGAAGTGAACTGTTTTTCACATATTTCTCTTTATGTTCTTAAATGCTAACACAGGAAATATAAAAAATTAATGATTGAAAATTATGAAAAAAAATCTTCATAGGTAAACCATGGGTTTGAAAGCTAGCAAACTAAATAATCATGAAGAGAATATACTAGAGGTACCTATTTTCAAAAATGCTACTTAAAGATATATAAAAATATTTTTCTATTCAAATAATTCTTTGTTTTAGAATTCTTCATAACCACTTTAATCAATATATTTTTCCAAACCCTAATTATAACAAGATTTCTTTTTTCATGTTATTTTGATTATTCTGTTTATTCTGAAAATAAAGAACAGAGTAATAAAGTTTCCTCTATTCACTAGAATTTATCATTAATATTCTTGTCATCTTTATTTTCTTCTGTCCATTTTCTTACTTGTTTTTACTACTTATAAACTAAGATGTATACATTATATTGTATATTCTTCTTTTAGTCTATATATAAAATCTCCCATTTTGCTTCATAAATTTAATAAAGTTTAAAAGGTTTATATTCAAGTAATGTTTATAGTTCTATTGGGATAATTTCATGTAATCTAGTATAATCCTTCATTCTTTTTAATCCCACAATGGTTTTGTACCTTATCAATTTAGCAAAAATTTTTTTATGTGTTTAGTTGCTTCTTTATCACCACTGCCTTTATTGAGGCTCTCATCTTTTTCTTTTTTGTCAGGTATTTAGTCTCTTTATACTTTGCTTCCTATTAATTATTCAAATGATACACAAAGAAATAAATACATTTTATTCTAAGCCATATCCTCTCAACAGAAGTAATTATCGGTTTGGTACATATATTTATAGACTTTTAAAAAATTCATTTATTTTAATATACACGTACATGTGGAAATGTTCCACTTTATATTATACTATCATTAAGCAAAGTACTTTCCTTGTATTAAAACAGAACTCCTAATTAATGCCTGCTTCTGTTCATTCACACACTTCTTTATTGGGCTTTATTGTAATATTTCTATACAAATATGTTGCTTAATACTAGTTTTACTAAGGATCTGGCTTATTACTGAAAAACTAAAATTGAGACTACCATTGTGTAAAACACATAATATTTTAACATAAAAATACATTGAGAACTGAAACTAAAATTATAATGGAATTAAAAAGTTTAACCAAAATTTCTCCATATTAGCATTAACATATTCGAAATGATCATGGAATGAAGGTTTGCTTTTTTTCTTTCTGGGGTGTGTGTGTCTGTATATATATACATATATACATACATATATATGTTTTTGCAGTACTGGAGATTGATCCCTTTTTATATGTTTTATTCTGAGAAAGGGTCTTGCTAAGTTTTTCCCAGGCTGGACTTGAACTTGGAATCCTCTTGCCTCAGCCTTCTAAGTAGCTATGATTACAAGCATGTGCCACCATGCCTGGCATATTTATATAATTTTAAGAACTTTACTGACGTATAATTTATAAACAATAAATCATCTGTTCTAAGTATATAGTGATGTTTAGTAAATTTAAAAGTTATACAAAATTAAAACAATTCAGTTTTAGAATATTTCCATCAATCAACTGTATAGATTTGCATTTTCTAGACACTTCATATAAATGGAAGGAATGAGTATTTTCTGATATACTCAAGTGTCAGATTTGATATCAAAAAAAATATTTTACTTTTTTGGCAGAAAAATTTTGCTGTTAAAATTCCTTCTAAAATTCATTAACAAGATTTACTCATTTGATAAGGGCAGTGTGAACAAAACTAAACTCCTTTTCCTCCTTTCCTTCCTTCCCTCCCTTTCTTCCTTCCACAAATTTACACTCTTACAGTATTTAATGATCTTCACTCTCAACAGACCAGTTTCTGGGTATAGTACACATAGACAGTATGAGGAATGTGCCTTCCTGTATCAATTCTATTACCTATTCAGACATCCAACATATGAACATATCATATCCTTGAGATATTTTAGTTACTCCTAAATGTGGAATACATTCAAAAAATATTGACAAAGAGTTCATTTAATACACACACATATGCTAAATTTTGGAATTTCATCTCTAAATGCAAATTCATCTTATAAAAAACTCCGGTGTCTCTCTTAACTTCTTTTTCTCTCACAGTTCACAAAAAATTCATGAGTAAATCCTGTTCATTTTACCTTTAAAATTATACTCCAAATCTGAACATAAATACCAGTGATACTGTATATCATTACCAATATGTTTTAAGCCACCATAATTTTTTGCCTGATTCATTATAAAACCTATTTCACAACTTCAGCCCCAGGTTGGCATCTCCCTTCAGCAGTCTGTTTTTAGCATAGCAGCCAGACTCAAATGAAAAACAGATCCAGGTAAAAGCCTCCAAAAGTTTTCCATTTTACTCAGGTCAAAATCCGAAGTCCTTAGTGGGGGCATCTTGGGAATTACAATTAACATCTTCAACTTATAGCAACCAAGTAAACAAAAACCAAGTAACACAAAAACAGGCAGTAATGGAGGTACTGAGGAACAAAAACATAAGATACTGAAAACAACATGAAAGGACACTGTCAAGAAAACAACCAGTACAGAAAGGTGAAAATATCTGCAAATCATATGATGAGTACATATAATGAAGAGTTAATATCCTGAATAAAGAAGTCTCACAAACAACAACAAAAAGACAAATAATCCAATTTTAAAACAGGCAAAGGACTTGGATACAATTCTTTAAAGAAGATACATAAATAGCTATTAAGTATAATGAAAAGATGCTCAACATTAATCATTAGGAAAATACAAACCAAAACTACCACTTCACACCTAGGAAGGTTATATTTTAAAAAGTAGAAATAACAAATGTTTGTGAGGATGTGGAAAAATCTGAAAAGCTTGTACATTACTGGTGGAAATATAAAATGATGATACTGCTGTGAAAAATAGCAGGAGAGTTACTCAAAAAGTTAAAACATTTAATTAACGCATGATTCAGCAATACCACATCTAGGTATATACTCAAAAGAACTGAAAGCAAGGTCAGGTCAGTGACACATGCTACTTGGGAGGCTGATGCAGGAGGATCACTAGTTCACAGCAAGCCTGAGCAACTTACCAAGACCCTATCTCAAAATAAAACTTAAAAAGGGCTAGGGATGTAGCTCAATGATAGAGCACTTGCCGAGGACATGCAGGGATCTGGGTTCAAACTCCAGTACTGCAAAAATAAAAATAAGATTAAGGGGGAAAAAAAAAAAAAAGAACAAGAAAGCAAGGACTCAAGCAGAAACTTGTGCATCAGTGTTCATAGCTGCATAAGTCACAATAGCCAAAAGTGAAAACAACCATAAAGGTTATCAACAGATAAATGAATAAATAAAAGTGGTATATACACTAAAATAGATTTCAGTCATAAAAAGGATTGAAGTACTGGTACATTCCACCATGTGAATGAACCTTGAAAACATTAAGTGAAATAAGCTAGATACAAAAGGACAAATATTGTATGATTTCACTTATATGAAATATCTAGAACAGGCAAATTCATAGAAAGTAGATTAAAGTTACTAGCTTACCAAGAAAGAGAAGGGGGAACAGACTTTCAGTATGGGGTTATGGAAAAGTTTTGCGTGATGATGGTTGTTTAGCATTGTGAATGTACTTAATGCCAATTAATTCTAATCCTATAGGTGTTTAAAAATGGCACTTTCTTGTTATATACATTTTACTACAATTTCTTTTTAAAATGTTAAAGTCCTTACAATCACATTCAAACCTCCAAAGTCCTCAAAATGTCCAACGAAGTCACAGGGACCTGATATCTCACTATCTTTGAACTCATCTCCAACCACTTATTCCTCAGGCTTTCTCTGCATTCATGCCTCCTCCTTGATATTTCTTGAACACACTGGCCATAGTCATGCTCACAGCCTTTGCATTTGCTGATCCCTTCACTTGAAGAGGTCTTCCCATTTGTCTTCATGACTCACATCTTCTCTACTTCATGTTTCTGTTCAAATATCAATCACCCTCTCTGTGAGGACTTCCTTAGGAGCTCAGGAGCACTTAACTACTGAGCCATATTCCCAGCCCTTTTTATATTTTAATTAGAGAAGGGGTCTCACTGAGTTGCATAGGACCTTGTTAAGTTGCTGAGGCTGGCTTTGAACTGGCGATCCTCCTGCCTCAGCCTCCCGAGTTGCTGGG